>JBBYHK010001621.1:0-12525 GCA_038382065.1 Adansonia grandidieri | reverse complement strand
ATCAAATGGCTTCAAAAGCATCTTTTACTCTATTTCTCTCCTTGTACTTTTGAGTTTCTTCTTAATTAGGTCTGTAGCAGGTGTAAAAAGGTAAGAAGTTATGCTAGCATTCAATAGAATTACTTATCATAATTAGATGGTATGCTTGGAGTGAGTGTATCTTAAATTGTACATATTTTACATACCATAAATTGATCCTAAGAGACGTCCCAAGCCTTTTGTTATTACTTAGAGTAATATATCCTTGCACTTGATATGTGTTTCATGTTAATATATGCCTTTGAGCTAATCAAATTTGATAAGGAAAATATAGTTAATAATGCAAACCAATTAATATCTTATAATGATGCAAGGTTTTCTTTCATGTTAGCATGACAATAATAGTTATTAAGAACTAATTGGATGAAGCTATTATAGCACCTAATTTTGTCTCGACCTTTTTTCTAGCAATCCTAATATCCAAAACTGAGAACCTAGTGGCCACCCTAATAAAGGTTGACTTCTGCCAAGTGGGTTGGGCATTTTCAAGACCAATTTAGCCATGCCTAAATGGTCGCATATGCACGTGATGGAAAAAGTGCAGTTTCAAGGGTCATAGAGAACAAATCTTAGGTAAAAAGGATGAATATTCAAGAGAAACATGAGTTTTTGAAATTTTTTGATCAAAATTTGAAATTAAATTTTGTAAATGATGTCATGTCAAATTTCCCTATTTGAATTTTTTCATGAAATTTTGAAAATCGACTGTCGTATATTTTTACCTATACATGTATAGTATTTATGCTAATGCTCACTTTAAAAAATCTAAAATATTTAAGGAAAAATCCGTATTGGCATTTTACACCACACGGTGCCAAATTGTCGAATTTAGTACTTAATTTCAAATTTTTCATTGTATCACGAGTGTCTAGCTCATGAAACTTTTTTGGTAAAATTTGTTTTGGATTTTATGTTTTCATCTTTATTATTTTTATAGATTAATATTTTTAGTAACATATTGAATTTAATTCATTTTTATAAATTTGAACGTATTCTTGAAATTTTCTTGTCTCCAAAATATGAACTTTTATTCATACGTTTTTTTGTAAAACTTTTTAGTGTTTAAAATTTCAAATATTTTCACATATTTCAATAAAATAGTTTGGATATAGCTTTTTGAAATCCCAATTCATTTTTATTAAACACGATTTTCTTTCATAAAGACTTTTTCACAAATTTTTAAGAGTTTAAAATTTTCAGTTGCACAAAAAATTTTTGAAAATTTCCTTTTAGAATTTTTATACAAAAATTTTATTAATTTTACCTTTTTAATGGGCCCAAATTTATTTTTTTCATTTCATAGGCCTTAAAATCCATTAACGTTAACAGCAGGCCTGAAAGCCCATTAATTTTCCAACAAACTCCAAGGGTTCATTTTTGCTTTCTAACAAGCCTAATTAGCCCATTTTAATTTTCCAACAAGCTTATTTGGATTTTCCAACAAGGCCCATTAACATTTTCTCCCTCTAAAATTTTTATTAATTCTTTTGGATAAAAATTTTTTATATGAGTATTTAATTGTGTCTCTCACTTGGTTAAAATTCTTAATTGAATTTATTATGTGAAATTCACAATTTAATTTGTTACAATTTAGTACTTCTAATTTATTTTTTTCTTGAAATTTGCAATTATGATTTTATTTATGTATGTATTTTCAAAAAATTATTTATATTTATTTTTAGAATTTGATTAGTTACATGAGAATTAATTTAGTTGGGATAGAATTTTTCTCTTGCTAATTTAGTTACATTTGAACTATCCTATTAGATTAATATCATTCTAATCATCATGAAGGCTAATATTAGGCTACATCACTTATCCATGGTGATTCATATAAAAAGACAAATAATTAATTAAGCTTCATCAAAAAGCAAAAAGAGAAAACACTAAAAAGATAAAATTAACAAAACAAAAAGGAAAAAAAATAGAAGGCTATCCAGGCAAGGGATATTTTCTTTCCCTTGGCCGAATCTTTCTCCTATAAATAGGGGAAGGGTGGTCCACATTAATGGTTAATGGTTTTCACGTAGAAAAAACATCGCAAAATACTTTAGGTTTTTAAGTTTTAAAGCTTTAAAGTTAGTTTCACTTGTAAAAGCTTTGATTTTTATTCATTTCATTCATATTTCATCCTTTTAGTTAGCTTGATGATTACATGTGCTCATGGATTTTGATCTATGTTGAAAGGCCAAGTATGAAAGCCATGAGCAATTTTTCTTGATTTAGTTGTTAGATTTGATTTTTCTTAATAATAAATAGATTTTCATTAAGAAAACATATGTTTGTTATGGAAAGAGGTTATCTTGATATGTTCACTATTTTACATGATTTCTTGCATATTTAGCCTTGGTAGAAACTAAGACATATATTTACATTGATATTTATGATGTTATGTGGAGAAAAAAATGTTTTTGGTTAATATTGGTGTTGGCCAAATATGATGATGATCTTTAAATAATTTGTCATCCTTGTTTCTATGTATTTTGGACTATTGACATGTTTGAAAATTGCAAATGCCTATAAATAATTTTCACAAAAAATTTAAGGCCTTGGAATGGTATTTCCATGTTTGGTTTTGCAAAGTTCTGATTTTTTAGGCTGTTTTGTAATTATAGAAAGTCAAAGGACAAAATTGTAAAAACAAAAAAAAATACTCTAAGGCCATATAAGCTTGGTTGAATACTTCATGGACATTTAGGGGTGTCTTTCATGCATTTTAAACATGTTTAAATGCATATCATACATTTAGGGGTCTTTTTGTAATTTTATAAAGCTTAAGGGCTTGTTTGCAAAAACTTTAAAAAATTGTTCCATGGCCAAAGTTACTTTGTCGAATGGTCTTTATGAATTTTGGTGTGTAATATTGTTTTGTAATTTTAATTTCATGGTAGGACTATTTTGCTAATTTAGAAAAGTTTGGAGTCCATTATGAAAACCTTGCATTTATAGGTCAAAAAGATTTTTTTTTCTAACATCAAATTACCCATTTAGGGTGCCTTAGTCATTTTAGAAACTTTTCCAACATTTTTAGCCATTTTGGGCTAAAAAATTAATTTTAAAAAAAATTTAGGGACATATTAGCAACTTTTGTATTTAGGTTATATTTGATGTCTGTCACCCATCAAGGTTATAATTATCATTTCATATTATTTTCTAGTCCTTAAGGATTTGCCAGAATACTTTAGAATAAAGGTAGACCTTAAAGGCATCTTAGTAATTTATCTTACAACTGTGTCCTATATGATCACTGAAATGCTTTCATGATGAATGTTTGCATTAGGGATAAGTTCATCTTTTATGATAATTTTTGAGTCTTTTAGGGTTACCAGGATACTTTTATGTCAAAGATATACTTTAAGGGCACTATAGTAATTTACCTTAGAATCGAGTCCTTTAAGGTCATGAGATACTTTTATGTTAAAGGTGCACTTTAGAGGACATTTTGGTCTCTTCGACCAACTCTAAGCCTTTAGAGTCTAGTTTCATAGCTTTCATCGAAATCGGGTCTTAAGACAAGCTTTAAAGATTTTTGATGAAATCGAAATCTTCAAAGGTTAAGTTAATGTCTTCGATGTTAAAGTAGTGCATGAAATTTCTTCTAGCAAATGGAAAGGGTTTCATAGATTATTTCAATAACGAGAAATCCTTTTTCAAAACAAGAAAAATTAGGATTTTTTGAATTTTGTAAAAATAAAATCTTTCATATTCTTTTGGTTATCCGATTGGGTGTGGAAGATATTTTGGCCTTTTGTATTCTTCTAGTCATCAAATAAGGTATGGGACTCAATTTTCTCTAATAGAATAATAAATTCAAATTAGGAAAATTTTAAGATATGAGAATTATAATTAAATACCAGATATTGAAATCAAATAAAGATCAAAATTTTAATCCACATGTAATTAATAAAGTACCATTTTTAGGTGTCATGAGAAGGATTGATCCTTACTCGTGATTGTAACCAACTTCTGAACCCTTTCATGCGATCTTTTATATTATCCAAGACCTTGAATTTTTCAAGGGTTTTGTCACCTTCAAGATACGAACTTTCATAAGTGACAAATCTTACCTAGCCAAAATAGTTTGGTGGTGACTCTAAGATAAATCATCATTTCATAATAACTATTCAGGGTTAAGTCAAATGAGCAATTTATCTCGATGACTTAATTTCTAAAAAAAAAAAGAAAAAATAATAATGATATGGCCTCTAAAAATAAAATAATAATGATATATAGATATATATATAGGAACGAGGGGTACACCCCTACCTTTTAAGTCTGGCTAGTCAAGATTTGTACCTCAGCCACATTGTGATAGCTTGGTGACTTTGGTGGGATAGGTTAGAGAGTCAAGCCTAAAATTAATTATGTGTTAATTAAATTTTGATTAATTTAGTTTTAGATGGTATTTAATTATAATTCCTAGTATTTCCAAAAAAAAAAATATTGTTTCATTATGTTAATTTTGCACTAATCCATTTTGTTTTCTTCTTGTTTATTTGGGATTTAGGATAGGGGTTTAACTTTCAACATTGAGTCATAAAAAGGTTTGTTTATCCCTTTGCACACACTGAACATGTGCATTAGTTTCTCCTTCAGATCTATGAAAAGGGCATAGGTAACCCAATATTTTATGAGAGGGTGAAGTAGCTTTGTCTTCTGTGGTGTTAGCCTTTGTCTAGACTTTTGAAAAACCTACTGTGTAAATTCCTTTCCTACCAGAGGTGTTAGCTTTGTTACCAGCATGGAAGATACTCCTACTTGAATTGAACTCTTTCTAACGTGAACCTATATGGGTAAGGATTAAGGTACCTTATTAGTCCTTTTTGGGCGCAGGGAGCAATTTGAAAACTGATTCAGAAGTTTGACATAAACTTCATGTAGTGAACCATACTAACCCCTAGTCAAAGCCATGCCCAATTTTAGAGGTCACCCAAAAATTAAAAACATATGAAGGGATAAAGTGACCTTTTCCTCTCTTTCTCTTTACCTGAATTTTTTTCATTAATTTAGATAATTTATAATTATATTGTCCTTCATTTTGGAATTTTGTATCTTTTATAGATACTATCTTATTATTTTCTCTTTTCTTTTCATATTTTCTTGGTACATTTTCATATGCATATAGGGACACTTGGTTTAGAATAGAACTTTAGCTCAATTAAATTTTAACCAGACTTTATGGTTAAATAGGTACATGCAGTGGTTATTTCCAAGACATTTGAGGAGGTTCATATCGAGTTAAATTTGGATAAGAAAGAGCATAAGGATTGTATACTAGTAGACTTTGTGTCAGAATTGCCAAAGATCACACATTTAGGTCTTTATCAGAATAATTTAAGGAAGTTGGTTGATACATGGGAACAATGGGGAAAAGTGAAACAAAATCAGTTTATTGAAAAATATGGACAGATTGCACTTTTTCTTAAAATACAGATTGATGAACAGTTAGTTTAGGCTTTAATAGAATTTTGGGATCCATCGCATTGGTATTTCTTATTTAATAAGCATGACATGACTCTAATTGTAAAAGACATCTCAGCTTTACTTCGGTTTGGATGTTTGGAAACGAGGCCTATTTATTGTAAGGAACGCTATTCGATCAACTTTCATAAGAAAGTAGGTGAAGTTCTTGACATAGATTTTGACTCAGGTCACCATCACATCGAACAGAAAAGGAACACTAATGTTATTTCTTGGCAATTTTTATGAGAGTATATCTGAATATGTTCCAATAATAAGAAAGCTCTTGATGCATTTTCCTTAGCCATATATGGGTTGGTTTTCTTCCTTAGAGTGTTGGGACATACGGAAGCAGCAATGGCAGACTTATTTGATCGATTGGAGAAGAATAAGCACCCTACCTTAGTCATTCTAGTTGAGACGATCTAAGAGTTGAATGCATGTCAAAAAGCAGGCTATGGAAGATTTTTTAGGAGTATTCTTCTGTTATATATTTAGGCCCAAAGTCATTATTGGGTTGAAAGGACTGAAAAGGTTAAACCCTAGTTCTCACATTATGTTCCTCTTCAAGTTAAGAAGGAATGGCCTAAATTAGGAACCAAGAATCAATGGGTTGAGATACTTAAGAACTTAGCTTCTAAAGACATAACATGGACGGTGCTATGGTTTTCCCTAAAGCCTTTTATTTATTGACGTGAGGATTTAACATTTGTGCTTTTACTCGATACCTAAGGTATTGTGGGATATGCACTATTGCTAGTTTAAAGGTAGTAAGGATTATGATAATTTATCCCTATAACTTAAAAAATGGCTAGTGCAGATCTTGAATATCGAGGGGAAGGTTATAAGAAATCACTTAAGGTGACTACTCAAAAATAGAGGGAAAGATTCAAATATGGGTTGAGTGCATACATTGATCAAAGCACACCAGGATATGATGCTAAAAGAATATTTAAGGTTGTAACATGATCATTCCTAGTACTACTAATGCCATTTTGGGAGCACCTATCAACCCAAGCATACCATGTTTTTTAAATTAATCTAATCAAAAAGGGAGTTACAAGATAAACATAAAGAATAGGCGATGAGAATCTGACACTTGAAGAAGAAGTCACCTACTTAAGAATGAAAATGAAAGCTAAAAAAAGAGATGTAAAGGGAGTGGAAGAAAAAAATAATTTGATGAAGCAAGACTGGGTCAAGCAAAATAAGAAAATGAAGCTTGCTAGGATATCTGAGAGCTCAAGTGGGACTTCTAGGAGAATAACGAAAGAAATACATGAACTCTATGAAGAGCTAGGGATAAGGCCTTAGAAAGAGAGGCCAAGACAGCTGTTTGTGAATAGAAAAAAAAGGGCATATTGACACTCATATTCAGTTAAAAGGATCCATGAAAGAAATGAATGACTTAGAGCTACACTCAAAGAAGAATGAGGTATCTTTATTGCTTCAAGAAAGAGAAGCCCTTAAGGTAATTGTTGAGGAAATGAGGAAAAAAGTACAATGGTGAAGGGAAGATATCCATGCCCTAATCCAAGCCTACAAAGACATGGAAGCATATTGGATGAGAAATTATGGTGGGACAAAGATAAACACAAAAAATGGAAAGCAGAATGCATAGGTAGACAAATGTATATTGACCACCTCATAGAGTAAATTCACTTGGCTGTCATCCAAGCAAAAGAAATGATGGAATTAATTAAAGTCTTGTAAAAACAGATTAAACGCGTATAAGAATATAGGCATATTGTACTTGGATTTTTAGAAGAGGCTTAGAAATAATACGAGTAAGTTAGGACCTCTCTTGGATATATTCATATGTTCATACCACGCTTACATACATATGTAGACACCTTATTTTGTCCTGGTTAATTTGTAGCAATCTAGAGCATGGATGTGAGAGGGGGCGATGATTGTCGAGCAACAATGAAAAAAGTATTTTGAGGAAGTCTAGAAGGCCTAGGGATCATATTAAAGGTAAATGCAATGATGTGGCATCAAATGATGTAGTTCAAGGTGTCTAGGGATAAAAAATATGAGAAAATTCACAATTTTACTTGAATGTATTGATACATGGTTCTCATGTATCGATACATGGTTTTCATGTATCGATACAATGTTCCAACGATCCAAAAATTTGAAATGTCCCTATTTGTATGGATACAACATGTAGATGTATCGATACATGAGCCTCTGTATCGATACAGGACCTCATGTATCGATACTAGGCCACGCCAAGACCAAAACATGCATTCTATAAAGAAATGTATCAATACATATAATATGTATCGATACAGTGGTTTATAGTATCGATACAATGGTTCATAGTATCGATACAATGTTCATTGTATCGATACCATCAAAGTTTTTGGACCAAATGTATCAATGCGTTATGCAATGTATCGATACATACAGGCTACTTTCACGGTTTGGGCATTTTTGACTCATCCACTATTAATCCAAAACTCAATTTTAACTCGTTTCTTTGCATCATGAAAGATTAAAACACATATCATATTACAAATTTAGACTTTCGAATTAATCAAAACATTTTTTTGAAGTCTAAATTGGATCAAAAGGGTTAATGTCATATGATCACTCTACTCTTCCCTAATTGTTGGCCAATATCACCATCAGCCACCCTATTTGCTGGAAAATCATTTTAGCATTTAAACCAACCCTATGCACATCACATTGGCAACAAGTTGCTGCCTACAGCCACCCTATAGCCACCATGTTGACATCACTTTGTCCCCCTTGAGAAATGGCTAAAAACACCTTCAATTTGGCTCCAAAATGCTGGTATAAATGGACCACTGCTATCTCAGCTAAAAAAAAGTTAGATTCCAGCTCATTTTCAGCTTCAAAAACATATTCCCTAAATCACAAGGTTTTGCTAACTTAAGTTTTCCAACTTAGCTTCTCTAAAAAGTGTCAGACGTGTCACTTTTGGGGATACTTCAACCCCGTTTTTCAAAATTATGGAGATTAAAAAAACATTCCTTTGTCAAAATGATTTGTCATCCACGGGGATACTCCAACCCTACCTTTTCGAAGGAATACTCCAACCTTGTCTTTCAACTACAGTTAATTTTCTCCTTTTCGGACTTTCATGAATATGTTAAACAAACCTCGTTTAATCAAGAAACCCAGATGCATCTCGAAGATTGACGATTTGGTTATTCCCAGATAATCGATAATAATTGCACGATAAATTCCAATAGTCCACCCATTTTCTTTATCATGGCATTGAATGATCCATGTTATGTTACTTCATTTATTGCCTTACTAAATTGATTTGTAATTATATGCATTCATGTTTTCAAAACATTTCAAATAAAATTAAAAATAATGTTCCATGTGGGTATCTCTCTAGTGCCCAAAGTGGAACATTCCATTTTCAAAGTAAAATCCAGAAGTCATTTTATTGAAAATCTCTATATTCTCTACCTCTTCAGGTACATATGAGATTAAACCTTTTTCATCAAAACTTGGATTTGTATTTCTATAAGATTCATGCATTAAAAGAAGGTTATTTCAAAATAATGACAAGTTAAGATCGAAATGATCAAAATCGAGATAAGACATAGCTAGTAAGGTATCGATTTTGGGCGTCACGAAAAGGTTCATACCTCATTGCGCGTAGCAAACTCCTGAACCAAATAGTGAATCTTTGCATTATATAGATCATGGGATCGATGTTTTGAGGTTCTCAACTCAAAACATAGGTCTCAATAGGCATTCGATCATGCCTAGCCAAAAATGATCAGTGGTGACTCCAAGCATTGGCCATTTCGTGATGGTCATTCGAGACCAATAAGATGAGTGATTTGTCTTATGGTCCCCCCTCACTATGTCATATGTTGAGAATCTATACTTTCTCATTCTCATCTTGTCGTGAAGGAAAAGTCTTAATCAAGAAGACATTCCGAGTCAAAAAAATATTTTAAGTCATACGCACTCATAGATCCGTGAGGATCCACCTCGGGGTACATTGTGATAGCTTGGTGACTCTACTGGGGATAGTATAAAGAGTTAGGCCAATAACTAGCTGTGTCTTGCTAGGTTCCTAGTTCTTTCAATCTTCGGTCATTATTTGACCATGACCATTTTTTTCGTTTTGGCAACTAATCTTTTGCTTGACATGATTGTCACGACTATCTTATTTTTGAATAATCATTAGTTTAATAAAAGTGGTAATACGGAGGTAAACAAAAAGGTTTGATCGTTTCCCTATCACGCACTATGCACTTGCATGTGCATTAGTGTCCCGCCAAACTCCATGGCATGGTTATAATCCAATCATTAGGAGGAAGTGATCTATCTGCCTTCATGAGTAACCTTCCACATAGGCATTGCAATAACTTCCTAGATGTAAATTACTTATGTCTCTCGTTAGTAACCCTCCACATTGGCATAGAGAAATACATCAACAGATTGAACCATTTTGCCAAACCCGTGATGGGTCTAGGATCGGGGTCCCTCAATTGTCCTTACTGGATTAAGGAGCAATTCAGATACCTATTTAGGCATCAACTTAAACCTCATATAGTGAGCCTTACAAGCTAAACCATGTCAAACCATATTGGAATGCTGCTAGAATACCTGGAGAATAGGGTCACTCGGGGAAACATTCCTAACCTTTATTCTTAATCACCATAATTATGTAGGTGACAATGAGTATATAACTGTCACCCGTATCTGCATTTTTATCATTTATCAAGGCATGCCATCGTGCCACCCAAACAATGGCTAACCTTTGTATAAATAAGTAACGGTGAACAAAAACCATCATTCACAATGTCTTATACTGCAAGCCATTATACTGCCCGAGTCATGGCTTAACGCGCATCCACACTAGTGGTGATAAACGGATATTACCACTAGTCGGTTATTTTTCCATGAAAATAACATATTGCATCACCTCATAAAGGGCGGATTACATCCTAGCATGTTGAAATATGGCTTGTTTCTCGTCTCACCACCTTGGTGGAGACATGTTATGAATATTTTTCTCTTATGTGCTCAAATTCTTTAATTTCTTACATTTGTCTCTTATGCATCTCACTAACTCGTTTCCCCTTGTTTGTGTTTTAGCATATGCATCATCTTATTATAACTATCATGATTGTCATCATTTTGAGACAATTGTTCTGGTTCACTGTTTAGCAAGGGACCTTTTTGTGGCTCTATGAAAGATGTTATCACCGAAACTGTTCCAGGATTTAATTATCTCCAATGCATATGCATATTTACTTTCACCCTTTTTACACTTGCATCTCATCATTGCATCATAATCACTCATCAATAAATACATTTTCAAGTAGAAGTCTAATACGAAAATTAGGCCATAAAACTGCAAAGGACTTTGGGGTCAATCAGGAAAATGGAACCTAACATCCTGCATCGCTATAACACGTGATGCCGTAAATAAATCATGGAGAGTGATCATGAAGCTTGTATTGAGCGACTTGAGCTAATGGTTAAGGAATCACAAGACCAGATGCTCCATCACCAATGCGAAATACAAACTCAAATTGTGAAACTTATGGAACTAATAATAGCCTCCATAAAAGAAAAAGGGCAAGCCAGCATTGCCAACACGAGGAATAATCCTCCAAACGCTGAAAGTCCCCCTATCAATAATCCAGAACTTACCCAAGGGGAAGCTAGACAAGAACAACAGCCTGCTCCTACACCTACCATTTAGGCTACACCAGTCATCTACCTTAATCCCATTATGGCAGGTTAATTCATTCTCGATAATTAAGGGATGAATGTAGGAGTTTCACCAGCAGATCTAATAGCCCTTGACCATGAGGAATTGGAGAAAACAGAAGGTCAAAAGTCCATCATGACTATGGAAGAAGTGAGCAAATTCTAGCTACTAGAAAAAAGCCTCCAAGCTATCAAGGGGAGTGACAAGTTTGGAGGTTTTAACACTCAATCGCTATCTTTGGTGTCCAACCTTGTCATTCCCCTAAAGTTTAAAGTCTCAGAGTTTGAAAAGTTTAATGGAACCATTAATCCTTCTGTTGATGTTCGGATGTACTTGCGAAAGATGGTCGAGTATGAGAAAGATGAAAAGCTCCTCATCCATTACTTCCAGAATAGCCTTATTGGGGAAGTGGCTCAGTGGTATATTGAGCTAGACAATGTCAACATCCAATCATAGGCCGACTTGGCTAAGGCCTTTCTAAATCAATACTAGCACGTGTCAGATTGGGCACCAGATAGGCTTTCCCTGATGAATTTCGAAAAGAGATCCATTGAAAGTTTCAAACAATATGCCCAAAGATGGAAAGAAAAGGCAGTCCGAGTCTAGCCTCCCCTCACAGAAAAAGAGATGACAGTCACTTTCATTCACACCTTACGTGCTCCTTGTTATGAGAAGCTTGTAGGAAATGCCACCAAGAAATTTGCAAACTTGGTTCTCTTTGGAGAAATGATTGATGCCGCCATTAAGAGTCGTAGAATCTCTACTGGGGAAATAGTTGGTTTGAGTAAGAAGCCCACGGCCGGTAAGAAAACGGAAAAGGAGGCCAACGCCATAAATTATGCTAGTTTGTTTAGCCAAGATAGCACCAAGCACCTAACCCTTGCTACTCAAGAATGCCATGTTCTTACCCCGTCACAATATCCCCACAGCCAATCTATGCCACAACTTATAACCCATTACTTGCAATCCCATCAAACCCACTGCAAGTGTACCCTCTATAAGTCCACCAAAATACTAATCGAACAACCAATAATACACCCGGCCTATGTCCCAGAAAAGAAACCAGCATACCTGCCATGGTACAACCCTAATGACCACTGCGAATATCATGCTGGGGCAGTGGGCCATGACATTGAGAACTGCATACTTTTTAAATGAAATGTCAAAAATCTAATCAACTCAAAAGTCTTGCAGTTCGAGACAAACCAGGGACCAAATGTTACTGCCAATCCTTTACCAAACCATACTGAGCCAGCTATAAACATGATCGATACCTAGCCATAGAATTTGTGTCCTTCCACCAAGAC
>JBBYHK010001559.1:0-12529 GCA_038382065.1 Adansonia grandidieri | reverse complement strand
TAGGGAGCAACTTGCTGCTAATGTGATGGGCATAGAGTGGCTGGTTTAAATGCTAAAATGATTTTCCAGCAAATAGGGTGGTTGATAGTGATATTTGTCAACAACTAGTGAGGAGTAAGGTGATCATGTGACAATGACCCATTTGATCCAATGTAGACTTCAAAAAAATGTTTTGATTAATTCAAAAGTCCAAATTCATAATTTGATATGGGTTTTCATCTTTCTTGATGCAAAAAAAGAGTTAAAATCGAGTTTTGGATCAATGGTGGGTGAGTAAAAAATGCCCAGACCATGAAAATAGCCTACATTTATTGATACATTGTAGATTGTATCAATATATTTGGTTCAAAAACCTTTATGGTATCAATACAATGAACATTGTATCAATACTATGAACCATTGTATCGATTCTATGAACCACTGTGTCAATACATGTTGATATGTATCAATACATTTCTTTGTAGATGCATGTTTTGGTCTTCGCATGGCCTAGTATCGATACATGAGGTCTTGTATCGATACAAAGGCTCATGTATCGATACATCTACATGTTGTATCAATACAAATGGGGACATTTCAAATTTTAGGATCGTTCGAGCATTATATTGAACATGAGAACCATGTATCTATACATTCACGTAAAATTATGAATTTTCTCATATATTTTATCCTTCAACACCTTGAACTATGTTATTTGATGCCATATCTTTGCATTTACCTTTGATATGATAACTAGGCCTTCTTGACCTCCTTATAATACTTTTTCGACAGATGACACGTCCATGCTCTAGATTGCTACAAATTAGCCTGGACAAAATAAGGTGTCTACAGTAATAATCTCCATTCTTTTTCTTATGAGCACAACAATCATGTTCTCCTCATTGGGATATATGATATTGATGCTTTGGATTTGCAAGAAAAGCTTTCCTTTCCACCATTTTCCTTATAATTAAAGTTCATCCGTGAAATGAGACAAACTTGGATACTCATAATAAACTCCGTTCTTTACGTTATGGGCACTATAATCATGTTCTTTTTATTGGGATACATGATATTGATGCTTTGGATTTGCAAGAAAAACTTTACTTTCCACCTTTTTTCTTATAATTAATTTTATTCGTGAAATGAGACAAACTTGGATACTCATAATAATCTCCATTCTTTTGTTATCAGCACTACATCATGTTCTCCTTATTTGGATACACGATATTGATGCTTTGGATTTTCAAGAAAAGGTTTTCTTTCTACCATTTTCCTTAGAATGAGACAAACTTGGATACTTGAAATAATTTTTATTCTTTTTGTTATGGGCACTGCAAACATGTTTTCCACATTGGAATACACGATATTGACGCTTTGGATTTGCAAGAAAAGCTTTTCATTCCACCATTTTCCTTACAATCAAAGTTCATTGGTGAAATGAGTCAAACTTGGATTCTCATAATAATCTCCATTCTATTTATAATGGGGCACCACGATCATGTTCTCCATATTGGCATACATGATATTAATGCTTTGGATTTGCAAGTAAAGCTTTTCTTTCCATCATTTTCCTTATAATTAATGCTCATCCGTGAAATGAGACAAACTTGGATACTCATAATAATCTCTATTCTTTTAGTTATGAGCACTACAATCATGTTCTTCTCGTTGGGATACACAATATTAATGCTTTGGATCTGAAAGAAAGATTTTTCTTTCCACCATTTTCCTTGTAATTAATGTTATCCGTGAAATGAGACAAACTTGGATACTTGTAATAATCTCTATTCTTTTCGTTATTGAGACTAGAATCATGTTCTCCTCATTGGGATAAACGGTATTGATGCTTTAGATTTATAAGAAAAGCTTTTCTTTCCACCATTTTCCAGATAATCAAAATTTATCCATGAAATGAGATAAACATGAATACTCGTGATAATCTCTATGTTTTTTGTTATGAGTACTACAATCGTGTTCTCCTCATTGAGATAAATGATATTGATGCTTTGGATTTGCAAAAAAAGCTTTTTTATCCACCATTTTCCTTATAATCAAAGTTTATCTGTAAAATGAGACAAACATGAATACTCATAATAATCTCCATTCTTTTTGTGATTGGGCACTGTAATCATGTTCTCCACATTGGGATAAACGATATTGATGCTTTGGATTTGCAAGAAAAGCTTTTCTTTGCACTATTTTCCTTATAATCAAAGTTCATTTATGAAATGTGACAAACTTGGATACTCATAATAATCTCCATTCTTTTTGTTATGGGCGGTATAATCATGTTCTTCCCACTAGGATATGTGATATTGATGCTTTGGATTAGCAATAAAAGCTTTTGTTTCCACCATTTTCCTTATAATCAAGTTCATCTGTGAAATAAGTCAAACTTGGATTCTCATAATAATCCTGATTCTATTTGTAATTGGGCATTACAATGATGTTCTCCTCAATGGGATATAGGATATTAATGCTTTGGATTTGCAAGAAAACATTTTTTCCACCATTTTCCATATAATCAAAGTTTATTCGTGAAATATGACAAACTTGGATACCCATAATAATCTCCATTCTTTTTGTTATTGGCATTACAGTCATTTTTTCCATATTAGGATACATGATATTGATGCTTTGAATTTGGAAGAAAAGCCTTCGTTTCCACCATTTTCCTTATAATCAAAGTTCATTCGTAAAATAAGTCAAAGTTGGATTCTTATAATAAACTCTATTCTTTTTGCAATTAGGCCCTACAATGATGTTCCCCACATTGGGATAAACGAAATTGATGCTTTGGATTTGCAAGAAAAACTCTTCTTTCCACCATTTTCCTTATAATTAATGTTCATTTGTCAAATGAGACAAACTTGGATACCTGTAATAGCCTCCATTCTTTTTGTTATAAGCACTACAGTCATGTCTTTCTCATTAGGAAATATGATATTAATGCTTTCAACTAGCAAGAAAAGCATTTTTTCCCATCATTTTCGTTATAAATAATGTTCTTTAGTGAAATGAGACAAACTTGGATACTCATAATAATCTCCATTCCTTTTGTTTATTGGCACTAAAATCATGTTCTACACATTGGCATACATGATATTGATGCTTTGGATTTGCAAGAAAAGCTTTTCCTTCCACTATTTTCCTTATAATTAATGTTCATCTGTGAAATGAAACAAACTTGGATACTCATAATAATCTCCCTTCATTTTGTTATGAGCACTACAATCATGTTCTCTTCAATGGGATACAGGATATTGATGCTTTGGATTTGCAAGAAAAGCTTTTCTTTCCACCATTTTCCATATAATCAAAGTTCACTCATGAAATATGACAAACTTGGATACCCATTATAATCTCCATTCTTTTTGTTATTGGCACTACAATCATCTTTTCCACATTGGGATAAATGATATTGATGCTTTGGATTTGTAAGAAAAAATTTTCTTTCCACCATTTTCCCTATAATCAAAGTTTATCCATGAAATGTTACAGACTTGGATACTTGTAAGAATCTCTATTCTTTTTGTTATGGGTGATACAATCATGTTCTTGTTATTGGGAAACACGATATTGATGCTTTGGATTTGCAAGAAAAGCTTTCTTTTCAACATTTTCATTATAATTAATGTTCATCTGTGAATTGAGACAAACTTGGATACTCATAATAATCTCCATTCTTTTTTTTATTGGCACTACAATCATGTTCTCCACATTGGGATACATAATATTTATGCCTTTGATATGTAAGAAACACATTTCTTTCCACCATTTTCCTTATAAACAAAGTTCATCCGTGAAATGTGATAGACTTGGATACTTATTATAATCTCTATTATTTTTGTTATGGACATTACAATCATGTTCTCCTTATTAGGATACGTGATATTGATGCTTTGTATTTGCAATAAAAGCTTTTGTTTCCACCATTTTCCTTATAATCCAAGTTCATCCATGAAATGAGTCAAACCTGGATTCTCATAATAATCTCGATTCTATTTGTAATTGGACACTACAATCATGTTCACCTTATTGGGATACAAGATATTGATGCTTTGGATTTGCAAGAAAAGCTTTTCTTTCCACCATTTTCCTTATAATAGAAGTTCATTCGTGAAATGCAACAAATTTGGATACCTATAATAATCTCCATTCTTTTTTGTTGTTGGCACTACAATCATCTTATCCACATTGGGATACATGATATTGATGCTTTGCATTTGCAAGAAAAACTTTTCTTTCCACCATTTTCCTTGTAATCAAAGTTCATCCATGAAATGATACAAACTTGGATACTTGCAAGAATCTCCATTCTTTTTGTTATGGGTGCTACAATCATGTTCTCCTCATTGTTATACACAATACTGAAGCTTCGGATTTGCAAGAAAAGCTTTTCTTACCAGCATTTTCCTCATAATCAAAGTTCATTCATGAAATGAGTCAAACTTTGATTCTCATAATAGTCTCTATTCTTTTTGTAATTGGGCACAACAATCATGTTCTCCACATTGGGATAAACGATATTGATGCTTTAGATTTGCAAGAAAAACTTTTCTTTTCACCATTTTCCTTATAATTAATGTTCAATCGTGAAATGAGACAAACTTGGAAACTTATAATAATTTCCATTTTCTTTGCTATGAGCACTACAATCATGTTCTCCTCATTGGGACACACAATATTAATGCTTTGGATTTGCAAGAAAAGCTTTTTCTCCATCATTTTCCTTATAATTAAAGTTCATCCGTGAAATAAGACAAACCTGGATACTTGTAATAATCTCCATACTTTCTGTTATGGGCACTACAATCATGTTATCCTCATTGGGATTCATGATATTGATGCTTTGGATTTGCAAGAAAAGCTTTTGTTTCCATCATTTTCCTTATAATCAAAGTTCATTTGTGAAATAAGTCAAACTTGGATTCTCTTAATAATCCAAATTCTATTTATAATTGGGCCCTACAATCATGTTCTCATCGTTGTGATATAGGATATTGATACCTTGGATTTGTAAGAAAAGCATTTCTTTCTACCATTTTCTTTATAATCAAAGTGCTTTCATGAAATGCAACAAACTTGGGTACCTATAATAATCTCTATTCTTTTTGTTATTGGCACTACAATCATCTTCTCCACATTAGGGTACATTATATTGAAGCTTGGATTTGCAAGAAAAACTTTTCTTTCCACCATTTTCTTTATAATCAAAGTTCATCCATGAAATGATACAGACTTGGATACTTGTAAGAATCTCTATTTTTTTGTTATGGGCACTACAATCATGTTCTTCTCATTGGGATACAAGATATCGATGCTTTGGATTTGTAAGAAAAGCTTTTCTTTCTAGCATTTTCCTTTTAATCAAAGTTCATTCGTGAAATTTGTCAAACTTGGATTCTCATAATAATCTCCAAGCTTTTTGTAATTGGGCACTACAATCATGTTCTTCACATTGGGACAAAAAATATTGATGCTTTGGATTTGTAAGAAAAATTTTTCTTCCCACCATTTTCCTTATAATTAATGTTCAACCAAGAAATAAGACAAACTTAGATACTCGTCATAATCTCCATTTTTTTTTGCTGTAAGCACAACAATCATGTTCTCCTAATTGGGATACATGATATTGATGCTTTGGATTTGCAAGAAAAGCTTTTCTTTCCACCATTTTCCTTATAATCAAAGTTCATCTGTGAAATGAGACAAACTTGGATACTTGTAATAACCTCCATTCTTTTTGTTATGGGCACTACAATCATGTTCTCCTTATTGGGGTACATGATATTGATGCTTTGGGTTTGCAAGAAAATCTTTTCTTTCTGCCATTTTCCTTACAATCAAAGTTCATCCATGAAATGAGACAAACTTGGTTACTCGTAATAAACTCCATTCTTTATGGCCACTACCGTCGTGTTTTCTTCATTGGGATACACGATATGGATGCTTTGGATTTGTAAGAAAAGCTTTTCTTTCCACCATTTTCTTCATAATCAAAGTTAATCTATGAAATGAGAGAAACTTGGATACTCATAATAATCTCCATTCTTTTTGTTATTGACATTACAATCACGTTCTCCATTTTGGGATAAACGATATTAATACTTTAGATTTGCAAGAAAAACTTTTCTTTCCACCATTTTTCTTATCATTAATGTTCATCCGTGTAATGAGACAAACTTGGATACTCATAATAATCTCAATTCTTTTTGCTTTGTGCACTACATCATGTTCTCCTTATTCGGATACACGATATTAATGCTTTCAATTTTCAAGAAATGCTTTTCTTTCCACCATTTTCCTTAGAATCAAAGTTCATCTGTGAAATGAGACAAACTTGGATACTTGTAATAATCTCTATTCTTTTTGTTATGAGCACTACAATCATATTCTCCTCATTGGGATACACGATATTGATGCTTTGGATTTGCAAGAAAAGCTTTTCTTTCCACCATTTTCCGTATCATCAAAGTTCTTTCGTGAAATCAGTCAAACTTGGATTCCCATAATAATCCCCATTCTATTTGTAATTGGGCGCTACAATCATGTTCTCCACATTAGGATACAGGATATTGATGCTTTGGATTTATAGGAAAAGCTTTTCTTTCCACCATTTTCTTAATTATTAATGTTCATCCATGAAATGAGACAAACTTGGATGCTCATAATAATCACCATTCTTTTTGTTATGAACACTGCATCATGTTCTCAATCTGATACATGATATTGATGCTTTGGATTTTTAAGAAAAGCTTTTCTTTCGACATTTTTCCTTAAAATCAAAGTTTATCCGTAAAATGAGACAAACTTGGATAGTTGTAATAATCTCCATTCTTTTTGTTATGGGCACTACAATCATATTCTCGTTATTGGGATACAAGATATTGAGGTTTTGGATTTGCAAGAAAAGGTTTTCTTTCCACCATTTTCCTTATAATCAAAGTTCTTTCGTGAAATGAGTCAAACTTGGATTCTCATAATAATCCCCATTCTATTTGTAATTGGGCACTACAATCATGTTCTCCTCATTTGGATACACAATATTGATGCTTTGGATTTGCAAGAAAAGCTTTTCTTTCTGCCATTTTCCTTACAATTAAAGCTCATCCATGAAATAAGATAAACCTCGATACTCATAATAATCTCTATTATTTTTGTTATTGGCACTAAATTATGTTCTCAACATTGGGATAAGCGATATTGATGCTTTGGATTTGCAAGAAAAACTTTTATTTCCACCATTGTCCTTATAATTAATGTTCAACCATGAAATGAGACAAACTTGGATACTTGTTATAATCTCCATTCCTTTTCATACGAGCACTCCAATCACATTTTTCTCATTGGAAAACACGATATTGATGCTTTGGATTTGCAAGAAAGCTTTTCTTTCCACCATTTTCCTTATTATTAATGTTCATCTGTGAAATGAGACAAACTTGGATAATAATAATCTCCATTCTTTTTGTTATAAGCACTACATCATGTTCTCCTATTCGGATACACGATATTGATGCTTTGGATTTTTAAGAAAAGCTTTTCTTTCCACTATTTTCCTTAGAATCAAAGTTTATCCGTTAAATGAGACAAACTAGGATACTTATAATAATCTCCATTCTTTTTGTTATGGGCACTGCAATCATATTCTCCTTATTGGGATACCCGATATTGATGCCTTGGATTTGCAAGAAAAGGTTTTCTTTCCACTATTTTTCTTATAATCAAAGTTCTTTCGTGAAATGAGTTAAACTAGGATTCTCATAATAATCCCCATTCTATTTGTAATCGGGCACTACAATCATGTTCTCCATATTGGGATCCATGATGCTAATGCATTGGATTTTCAAGAAAAGCTTTTCTTTCCACCATTTTTGTTGTAATTAATATTTATTCGTAAAATGAGACAAACTTGGATACACATAATAATCTCCATTCTTTTTCTTATTGGCACTACAATCACGTTCTCCACATTGGGGTAAACAATATTAATGCTTCAGATCTGCAAGAAAAACTTTTCTTTCCACTACTTTCCTTATAATTAATGTTAATCTGTGAAATGAGACATACTTGGATACTCATAACAATCTCCATTCTTTTTGTTATGAGCAGCCCAATCATGTTCACTTCATTGGGATACACAATATTCGTGCTTTGAATTTGCAAGAAAAGCTGATCTTTCCACCATTTTCCTTATAATCAAAGTTCATCCCTGAAACAAGACAAACTTGGATACTCATAATAAACTCCATTCTTTATGTTATGGGCACTACAATCATATTCTCTTCATTGGGATACACGATATTGATGCTTTGGATTTGCAGGAAAAACTTTTCTTTCTACCATTTTCGTTATAATTAAAGTTTATCCGTGAAGTAACATAAACCTGGATACTCATAATAATCTCCATTATTTTTGTTATTGGCACTAAATTATGTTCTCCGCATTGGGATAAGCGATATTGATGCTTTGAATTTGCAAGAAAAACTTTTATTTCCGCCATTGTCCTTATAATTAATGTTTAACAGTGAAATAAGACAAACTTGGATACTTGTTATAATCTCCATTCCTTTTCATATGAGCACTCCAATCACATTCTTCTCATTTTCATTATAAAACGTTCGTCTGTGAAATGAGACAAACTTGGATAGTCATAAAAATCTTTGTTCTTTTTGTTATTGGCACTACAGTCATGCTCTCCACATTAGGATACACGATATTGATGCTTTGGACTTGCAAGAAAAGGTTTTCTTTTCACCATTTTCCTTATAATCAAAGTTCATCTGTGAGATAAGACAAACATGGATACTTATAATAAGCTCTGTTTCTTTTTGTTATGGGCACTGCAATCATGTTCTCCTCATTGGGGTACGTAATATTGATGCTTTGGATTTGCAAGAAAAGTTTTTGTTTCCACCATTTTCTTTATAATCAAAGTTTATCTGTGAAATGAGTAAAGCTTAGATTCTCATAATAATCCCTATTCTATTTGTAATTGGGCACTTCAATCATGCTCTCCATATTTGGATACATGATATTGAGGCATTAGATTTGCAAGAAAAGCTTTTCTTTTCACTATTTCCTTATAATCAAAGTGCATTCATGAAATGCGATAAACTTGGATACCCATAATGCTTTCCATTCTTTTTGTTATTGGCACTACAATCATCTTTTCCACACTAGGATACATGATATTGATACTTTGGATTTGCAAGAAATACTTTTTTTTCCACCATTTTCCATAAAATCAAAGTTGATCCATGAAACAATACAAACTTGGACACTTGTAAGAATCCCGTTCTTTTTGTTGTGGGTGCTACAATCATGTTCTCCTTATCGAGATACACGATATCGATGCTTTGGATTTGCTAGAAAAGCTTTTCTTTCCAGCATTTTCCTTATAATCAAAGTCATTTGTGAAATGAGTCAAACTTGGATTCTCAGAATAATCTCTTTTTTTTTTGTAACTGGGCACTACAATCATGTTCTCCACATTGGGATAAGCGATATTGATGCTTTGGATTTGCATGAAAAACTTTTCTTTCCACCATTTTCCTTATAATTAATGTTCAACCGTGAAATGAGACAAACTTGGATACTCATAATAATCTCCATTTTTTTGTTATGAGCATGACAATCATGTTCTCCTCATTGGGATGTACAATATTGACGCTTTGGATTTGCAAGAAATGCTTTTCTTTTCAGCATTTTCCTTATAATTAAAGTTCATCCGTAAAATGAGACGAACTTGGATACTTGTAATAATCTCCGTTCTTTTTGTTATGGACACTACAATCATGTTCTCTTCATTGCAATACACGATATTGATGCTTTTGATTTGCAAGAAAAGCTTTTGTTTTCACCATTTTCCTTATAATCAAAGTTCATTCATGGAATGAGTCAGACCTGGATTCTCATAATAACCTCCATTCCTTTTGTTATGAGCACTACAACATGTTCTCCTTATCAGGTACATGGTATTGATGCTTTGAATTTGGAAGAAAAGCCTTTGTTTCCACCATTTTCCTTATAATCAAAGTTCATTCGTGAAATGAGTCAAACCTGGATTCTCCTAATAATCTCCATTTTTTTTGTAATTGGGCACTACAATCATGTTCTCCACATTAGGGTAAATTATATTGCTGCTTTGGATTTACAGGAAAAATTTTTCTTTCCATCATTTTCCTTATAATTAATGTTCACCCGTGAAATGAGATAAACTTGGATTCTCATAATAATCTCTATTTTTTATCGTATAAGCATTACAATCATGTTCTCCTCATTGGGATACACAATATTGATGCTTTAGATTTGCAAGAAAAGCTTTTCTTTCCACCATTTTCCTTACAATCAAAGTTCACACCTGAAATGAGACAAACTTGGATACTCGTAATAAACGCCATTCTTTATGGGCACTACAGTTGTGTTCTCTTATTGGGATACACAATACTGATGCTTTGGATTTGTAAGAAAAGCTTTTCTTTCGACTATTTTCCTTATAATAAAAGTTCATTCATGAAATGAGTCAAACTTGGATTCTCATAATAATCCCCATTCTATTTGTAATTGGGCACTACAATCATGCTCCCCACATTGGGATACATGATATTGATGCATTGACCAAGAAAAGCTTTTTTTTCCATCATTTTTGTTACTGTTAATGTTTATTCATGAAATGAGACAAACTTGGATACTCATAGTAATCTTCGTTCTTTTTGTTGTTGGCACAACAATCATATTTTCCACATTGGGATACACGATATTAATGCTTTGGATCTAAAAGAAAAGCTTTTCTTTCCACCATTTTTCTTGTAATTAATGTCTATCCGTGAAATGAGACAAACTTGGATACTCGTAATAATCTCCATTCTTTTTATTATTGACACTACAATCATGTTATCCCCAATGGGATACACAATATTGATGCTTTGAAATTGCAACAAAAGCTTTTCTTTACAGCATTTTCCTTACAATCAAAGTTTATCTACGAAATAAGACAAACTTGGACACTCATAATAATCTCTATTCTTTTTGTTATGGGCATTACAATGATGTTCTCTTCATTGGGATACATGATATTGATGCTTTGAATATGGAAGAAAAACCTTTGTTTCCACCATTTTCCTTATAATCATAGTTCATTTGTGAAATGAGTTAAACTTGGATTCTTATAATAATCTCCATTCCTTTTGCAATTGGGCACTACAACCATGTTCTTGTCATTGGGATACAGGATATTAATGCTTTAGATTTGCAAGAAAAACTTTTTTTCCACCATTTTCCTTATAATTAAAGTTCATTCGCGAATGCGACAAACATGGATACCTATAATAATCTCCATTCTTTTTGCTATTGGCACTACAATCATCTTCTCTGCATTGAGATACATGTTATTGATGCTTTAGATTTGCAAGAAAAACTTTTCTTTCCACCATTTTCCTTATAATTGAAGTTCATCTATGAAATGATACAGAATTGGATACTTGAAAGAATCTTCATTCTTTTTGTCATGGGCGCTACAATCTTGTTTTCCTCATTGGGATACACGATATTGTTGCTCTGCATTTGCTAGAAAAGCTTTCGTTTCCAGCATTTTGCTTATAATCAAAGTTCATTCATGAAATGAGTCAAACTTGGATTCTTATAATAATCTCCATTTTTTTTGTAATTGGGCACTACAATCATGTTCTCCACATTGGGATAAATGATATTGATGCTTTGGATTTGTAAGAAAAACTTTTCTTCCCACCATTTTCCTTATAATTAATGTTCAACTGTGAAATGAGACAAACTTGGATACTCATAATAATATCCATTTTTTTTTGCTATGAGCATTACAATCATGTTCTCCTCATTGGGATACATGATATTGACGTGTTGGATTTGCAAGAAAAGCTTTTCTTACCACCATTTTCCTTATAATTAAAGTTTATTTATGAAATGAGACAAACTTGGATATTGATGCTTTGGATTTGCAAGAATAGCTTTTTTTTCCATCATTTTCCTTATAATCAAAGTTTAAATGAGACAAACATGCATATTCGTAATAATCTCCATTCTTTTTGTGATTGGGCACTATAGTCATGTTCTCCACATTCGGATAAACAATATTGATGCTTCTGATTTGCAAGAAAAACTTTTCCTTCCACTCGTAATAATCTAATAATCAATGTTCACCCATGAATTGAGACAAACTTGGACACTCGTAATAATCTTGATTCATTTTGTTAAATGAGACCATAATCATGTTCACCTCATTGGGATACACGATATTAATGCTTTGGATTTACAAGAAAAGCTTTTTTTTTCATCATTTTCCTTATAATTAATGTTTATTCATGAAATGAAACAAATTTGGATACTCACAACAATCCTGATTCATTTTGTTATGAGCACTACAAACATATTCTCCTAATTAGGGTACAGGATATTGTTGCTTTAGATTTGCAAGAAAAGCTTTTCTTTCTACCATTTTCCTTACAATGAAAGTTCATCCATGAAATGAGACAAACTTGGATACTTGTAATAATCTCTATTCTTTTTG
>JBBYHK010001548.1:0-12530 GCA_038382065.1 Adansonia grandidieri | reverse complement strand
TGACCAAGCCTGACTTAAATGGCCTTTGCTTCTATATTTGCAGATATATCACTATTTTATATTCTCTTGTTTTTATAAACCATATCATTATCGATAGTTTCTTATTTTTAGGGATTTTGTGGTCGAGACAAATCGTTCACTTGACTAACCTTAAATAATCATTACAAAATGACTATTTATTTAGAGTTGTCACCAATCTATTTGGGCTAGGTGAGATTGGTCACCTATCCGAGTTTGTATTTTATGGTTATGAAACCCTAGAATACTAACTCCAAGGCCTGTGATCATACCAGAGATCATATAAAAAGGTTCGGGAGTCGATTACAATCATAAGTAAGGATCGACCTTTTTATGATGCCCAAAAATTGGTACCTTATTAATTACATGCCAAATTGAATTTTAATTTTTATTTAGTTTCAATGTATGGCTTTTAATTATAAATTCTTGAAATAATACTTTATAAAACAAATTTATTATTTCGTGTTAGGAAGATTGGGTTTTTAAAATTTTGGAAGTCAAAATCTCTTACGTACTCCATCGAAAGACCAATGGAACCCGAAAGCATTTTACCATTCTCCTTTGTATCCCAATGGAAAACCAAAGAAACACGAAAGATTTTAAAATTTAAAATATCTTTTGCACACTGGTGGAGGGCCAGAGGAATACGAAAGGTTTTATAATTTTTTCAAAATTTATAAAAATCTTAATTTCTATTTTGAAAAGAATATCTCATTATTAAAATAATTCATAGAACCTCTCTCATATTTTGGGAGAAATTCTACGTATTATTCTAATTTGGAGACATTGCCTTAATTTTCTAAAAAGAAAATTTTATATTTATTGAAAATATTTATAAAACATCCTAGGACTCGATAACAATCTAAAATAACAAACTTATTCCTCATGTGTACCTTTGACATGAAGGTATCCTAGTAATCACATAAGACTTGGTTCTAATGCAAAATTACCAAAATGCCCTTAGGCTGATGTGAAAGTATCTGGGCAACCTTAAAAGACATGAAAAGGATTATAAAATGGTGAACCTATCCTAAATGTACATCTTTGGTATAAAAACATCCTGATAACTATCTTGGAGTCGGCTTGAAGGAAATTACCAAAATGCCTTCGGGCTATACCTTCAACGTGAAAGTCTCTTAGCAACCCAAAAGGACATGAAAAGGATTATAAAAGGGTGAACCTATCCTAAATGTATATATTTGGCATAAAAGGATCCCGATTACTACCTAGGACTCAGTTTGAGAGAAGTTACCAAAATGCCCCTAAAGTGTACTTTCAGCATAAAAGTATCTCGGTAACCTTAAAGGACATGAAAAAGGTTATAAAATGGTGAACCTATCCTAAATGTACATCTTGGGCATAAAAGCATCCTGATGACTACCTAAGACTCAATTAAAGAGAAACTACCAAAATGCCTTTAGGGTTTTCTTTTAATGTGAAAGTATTTCGATAACCCCAAAAGACTAAAAATGATCATAAAAATGTGAAACTATCATAAATGCACGTCATTGGCATAAAAACATCCGATGACTAACTAAGACTCAGCTCAAGAGAAATTACCAAAATACCCTTAGGGTGTACCTTTGACGTGATAGTATCCTGACAACCCTAAAGGACCTGAAAAGATAAGTAATGATGATTTTTACTTTAAATGGGTAATTTAGATTACAAAAATGACCTAAAGTACAAAAATTGCCAGTGGATCCCTAAATTTCTCAAAATTAAATGTTAGTCCTAAGTTGGTTAAAATGCTAAAAAAATTTTTTTGGCCCAAATACCCTGAATAAGAAATTTAAATTTTAAAATAACCTAAGATGCAAAAATACAATTAAGTCCCTAAATTTTTAAAAATTACATTTCGTACCCTAACGAAGAACCAAAAGAATATGAAAGGTTTTAATATTTTTAGAGCCCCACCTGAGAACCAATGGAATGCTAAAAGTATTTAAAATACTTTAAGTGAATGACTTCATGCTTGAGATGACTATTTTGACCTAAAAAGGCTAGATTTCCCTAATGATCCCTAAACTTTCTTAAAATTGCAAACTGCTCCCTAAATGATTTAAAATGCATAATACACATCAAAAAGCATCCAAAATGCATGAGAAATTCAACTAAGGACTCTAGGACCATTCGGCCTAGAACCTGTGGCCTAAAAAAAATTATGATATTTATAACTAAGTCCCTAAATTTTTTAAAATTGTTAAATGCCCCCAAAATACCTAAAATTGAAAATTTCTATTTTCTAGCCACTACCTAATTGACTTATGCATGTAGACACCTCTAAATAAATTTAGAAAATTTTGAAAAATTATAAATGATCCTTAAGGATTTGACCAAACAAGAAATATATTAGCTATATTAGCTTTGAATTAATCTTAGTTTTGATATAACTAAAACTTAAGCTTAATTAGCTTGTGTTCAGTTATTTTCAAGATTAGTATTTTTCCATGAAATATTTTGTAAACACTTTGAAAAATCCTAGAAAGTGTTTTAACTCCTTCAAGCACTCAAAAATGTGTGCTTAATTTAATTTTTATATAAAACACTTTTGAGATAAGTTTTACATGTTTTAAAGTCATGAAAAACCTTTTAAAATTAATTTTCATGTGAATGTATCGATACAATACTTAGCAGTAGCTAAATAACTTTAAAATGCAGAAATCACTGTTTATGTATTGAGACAGAGCATTCTGTATCGATATAGGACTATTCATATATCAAGACAGATCTTTCTGTAGCGATATAGGACTGTTTAACGGTCATATTTTGGATTGTTAAGCATAATGTATCGATACCCATTTAATTGTATCGATATAGAGGCATAGGAATAACAGGAAATGATATTTTGAAGGCTCCAATTGCTATATTCCTTCACCAAATGTTCCCAACGGCTAGAATCATGATCAATGATATAAATAGGCCACTCCAACACCTTCAACAAAAAAAAAAAAAAAGAATTATGCTTAAAGTCAAATCTTTCATCTTTTCCATCATTTTCACTAAGTAGTTCATCTTTGTATAGGATTAATTTTTCCTATTTTTGTATTCTTCATTTTGTATATTTAGATACATATTTTCCTTGAGCCAAAATTCTTGTAAACACCTAACCTTTAGAGGTTTTATATGTTTACACTCAAATCCTTGCAAAAAGGGGAGGTTCCTACTTAGCCATTCAAAAGTAGAGAATGTTTCTACTTAGCCTTCAAAAGTTGTGAGAGAGGGTTCTATCTTAGCCGTAAAAGATAAGGGGTAGAGGTTTCTATCTTAGCCTTGAAAGATAAAGAGTGTAAAGGTTATACCTTGTCCTTGAAGGATAGACGATTCAAGTTAGTGAATTATGAAAATCTGATGCAAGTGAGGCCGAGGTAGATGACATAGGCAATTGAGGCTGAACCTCTCTAAATCTTTGAGTTTGCTTCTTTTTCCCTTGTCTTTTATTTTTTATTGCTATTCACTAATTTGCACTCCAAAGTTTATCGTTTAGATTTCTCAATTTTATTTATCAAAGTTTTAATTTACTAAAATTTGGAGAAATCAATTCACCCCTTCTTGATTTCATTCACCACTAAAAGATCTAACAAAATGCCCCTAAATAACCTAAAAAAATGAAAATTTGCATTTTTGACCCCTATAAGTTTTGACCAAGCCAGGAAACACCTATAAATGGGTTTGAAAATTAGGGAAAAATTGTGAAACAGCCTCTGCCAATGTTGCCATGAACCAAAATAGTCCTTAAATGGCCTAAAAAATCAAAAGAAAAAAACACCTAATCTCTAAAATTTCAACTATTTAATCAAATAACCCTTAAAAATTCATTTTTCATGAAACTAGACCTATATGCATGTTAAGATCATCCTAGAATACTACGAAGCTCAACACATAACAAAATTTTCAAAATATTAGTATTTAAGAGAAATGACAAACTAGATATAAAAATAAAACTAAAAAAAAAAAATTCTAAATACAACCATGTATGGTTTATGAAGTCCATTAGCATTAAAGTTTATTTTAACTCATATGAACATGATTTAAAGCATTTAAACTTTGAAAATATGGTTTTAATGAAATTTAAACAACAGCAAAACATAATGGTCATGGTTCCAAGCTTAACTTTTAAAGTATGAAATATGCCATAGCTTAAGCTTAATCACCTTAATAAGTAAGGATCATGGAACTACCATCATGAATTCAAGAAGATGAAAATGAAAAGCATAAAAATAGAAGATGAAATAAAAAAACATGAATTTATAAGAAGAAACTACCTTGAAAGCCTTTGAAATTAGTGAAATTCTTATTTCTTTCTTTTTCTTTTTTTTTGCTTCGCCCCCCAAGAACAAAGCCCATGAAAAATCATCTTCTTTTATTTATGGGGAGGATGATTTGGCCAAGGAGGATTTTCATCCTCCTTGGCCGAAACTTACATGCTTTTCTCATCCATTTTTTTTTAAATTTGTTTGATAATTTGTTAACTCGTTAGGTTGAAAATAATGATTGTTGTGTCATAAGTCCATACTCTTGCCATCTTTTTTTACAAGCCACCATCTTATTGTCATGATTATGCTAATTTAGGTAGCATGATGATAATATGCCATTCTTGGCAATTTGATGGAAATAGTTAAGAAGAAACTAAATTAGTTAGAAAAGAGTTTAATTCCAACCAAATTGAATTTCATGTAATTAAATTAGCAAACTATAAAATTAATTATGTAAAAACAAAATTTCATTATAAATTTACAAGTAAACATAGTCTTGGAAGTAAAAAAACAAATGCAATTAAGGTGCATGAAAAACCTAATTGAAAATTCCATTAAAAAAATGATAACAAATTAGAATTCATGCACTCAACAAAATTTCACGTAATAAATCCAATTAAGAATTTAATCATATGGAAATTCCAATCAAAATTCCACGCATAGAAAAATTGAATAAAAATAATTGATATAAAATTAAAAAAAAAAGTTAGTGGATTTTGTTGAAAAATTAGAGATTGAAATAGGCTTGATAGGCTATTAGAGAATTAAATGGGCTTGGTAGAAAATCAAGAAAATGGGCTTGGTAAGGTTATTGGACTTATTAAGCCTATTTACAAAATTTGAAAGTTTTAGGCCCATTAAGCAGATTATGCCCAAAATAAAATTAATAAAATTTTCTTATAAAATTTCCAAGTATTGATCTATACAAGAAATTTTTTTAGAAGTCTTATATCCAAGAAAAAAAATTAAAATAAAAAACTCGTAAAATTTTATGAGAAAACCTTTATGGAAGAAAATTATTAGTAAAAAAAATCAAAACTCATAAAATAAATTATTTTTTTTAAAAAATGATGTAATATAAATAGAATGGAAATATTTAATAAATTTCAAAAATTTTAAACTCGAAAAGATCCTACCAAAGAAATTTACGGAGTAAAAAATATCGTATCTCAGTATTAGGAAAAATTCTAAAACACATTAAATAAATGGAATTTTTCAAAAATGATTTAACATGAATTAACAAATAATATTTTAAGAATTTTAAAAATTATAAACCGAGAAAAATCTTTCCAAAATTTTAGGTATTTTGGAAAAGGAGAAAATTCTAATAAATGCAAAACACATAAAATAAAACGAATTTTTCAAAACTAATTTAATATGAATTAAATAATAATATTTGAAAATTTTTAAAAATTATAAACTTAAGAACATCGTACCAAAAAATTTAAGAAGTAGAAAATTCTGTATATTAGAAATAAGGGAAATTCTAAAAAATGCCAAACTCATGAAATGACATGAATTTTGAAAAATTGATTTGATAGCAATTTAATGGAAATATTTAATGAATTTTTTTGTTCAAAACTTGAGAAAATTCCACTAGAAATTTTACATATTAAAAGAAAGCTCGTATTTTAGAACTGAAAAATTTTAAAGAATAGATTAAAACTTATATAAAATGAATTAAATAAAACATATTATCCAAAATATTAATTTACAAAATGGTAAAGATAAAAATTTAAAATTCAAAATAATTTTATTAGGAAAACTTTCACGAGTATAATATTCGTTGTAGTATGAAAAATTTGAAAATAATTACAAAAGTGGACAACTTGACACCTTGTGGTTGTAAAATGTCAATATGAATTTTTCCTTGAATATTTTTGATTTTTTTAGAGTGCGTATTAACATAAATATCACATAGGTATTGATAAAAATTTATGATGGTGAACTTCCCGATTTTAACAAAAAATTCTTGAAAAATTCTCAAAAATGAAAATTTGACTGTGATAATATCTGCAGAAATAGATTTTTCAAAATTTTGGCAAGAAAATATTAAAAATAATTTTTTCTTAAATATTCATCTTGTAAATCTGAAATTAGAGATCATAATATGATTTTTTCTGTTATGCGAACTTACGGCTATTTAAACTTGACTAAAAAGGTCTTGAAAATGTCTTGTTCATCTAAAAAATATCAGTCCCAATGAGGATGTTCGTTAAGCTCTTGATCTTAGATATTCAGCCCTGAGCGAAATTACATGTATAAAACTTCTACGTTCCAAGACCTAGAACTATGTTTTCCAATATTGGCGATATGCTTCAGAGTTATGTGATTGTTCCTGCCTTTATCGCTTTTATTCATTATTATTTATTCTTAACACATGAGAGGTACACTAATGCTACTCACTTATGTGCTGTAACTAGAAACATAGTGATTCTAAACAACACAATTTAACTCAACTAAACATCACCTAATGACCTACATTAAGGCTCACCAAGTTTAGCCTCCACAAAACATGTTTAAACACTAAAAGCAATCAGCTCTAAATCAGGTAATTTTCTTTAATATCCCCAAGTTTCTCATTAAAGAGCATATTAACTACAGTAGAACCTTGACTGACCTATTAATTAAGGGAACCAAGCTTTGTCTTTAGGGGATTTTTTGAGAAAAGAAAGCTTTTACACATCCTAAAAATTGTAACATGCATTTTATCAAACATGTAGAATACTAACCTATAGTTCTAGCAACTAATTGTCACAACATAACCTGGATATGAATCCTTCTAAACTTAAAATGTGGGTGCATCATTCATTCTTATATAAATATCTATATATCATTATTTTTTTTATTTTTAGAAGGCCATGTCATTATTATTTTTCTTTTTCTATTAGGGACTGAGTTGTCAAGATGAATCGCTTACTCAGCTTACCTTAAATAATCGTTACGAAATGACCATTTATCTTGAAGTCGCTACCAATCTATTTTGGCTAGGTGAGATTGGTCACCTACTGGACTTCGTAGTTCAAGGGTTATGAAACCCTTTAAAACAAACTCTGAGGTCTACGATAATACTAGGCATCACATTACAACATTCAGGAGTCGGTTACAATCATGAGTAAGGATCGACCATTCTCATGATGCCCAATAATTGGCACTTTATTAACCATGTGTTAATTTAAATTTGATTTTATCTAATTTCTATATCCGATATTTAATTATAATTCCCATATATCAAACCAAAAGTTTTATGAAACAATTTTATTATTTCATTTAAGAAAATTGGGTTTTCAATATTTTTAAAAGTTAAAGTTTCTTTTGTATCCTAACAAAGAAATATGAAAGGTTTTATCTTCATTTTTTTCGTATCCCACCAAAGAGTCGGAGGATTATGAAAGATTTTAGAAATCAAAATATCTTTTGTACCCTACTGAAAAATTGGAGTAATACAAAAAGGTTTTATTTTTTCAAAATTCATAAAAATCTTGATTTTCTTACTTTTTAAGAGGATATACCTTCATTTAAAATAATCAATAAGGTGACTTCCATATTCTGGCAATTACACCTATAGATTATTTCAACTTAGGTATATTGCCTTAATTTTTGAAAATTTTCTATTTTATTAAAAATAGTAAAGACTTAATTACCCTTATTACCCTTAAAGTCCACCTTTGACGTAGAAGTATATAAGTGACCCCAAATGATTGTTTCTAAGGTAAATTACTAAAATATCTCTAAGATATACCTTCAACGTGAAAATATTCAGTAACTTAAAAGACTCGATGATATCATAAAAGAATGAACCTATTCCTACGTGCATTTGTGACAAGGAAGTATCCTAGTGATCATATAGGACTTGGTTCTAATGTATACTACTAAAATGTCCCTAAGTCTACCCTCAACGTTGAACTATTCTATAACCTTAAAGGACTTGATAACTTCATAAAGAGATAAACCTATCCCTGTTATGAATCTTTAACATAGAAGTATCCCTGTGATCATAAAAGACTTGATTCGAGGATAAATTATTAAAATGTCCCTAGGGTGTACCTTCGACATATAAGTATCCTAGTACCCTAAAGGACTCGATAATGATATGAAATAACAATTTTACACTAAATGGGTTGTTTTGACATTGAATATGACCTAAAATGCAAAAATTGCTAATAGGTCTATAAGTTTTTCAAAATTACATTTTAACCCCAAAATGACTAAAAATGTTAGAAGTATTTTTAAATGACCAAAATACCCTAAATGGGTAATTTAATATGCGAAATGACCTTTTTTTAACCCTACAAATGCAAGACTTTCCTGATGGACTCCAAAGTTTTCTAACCTTGCAAAGTAGTCATTACATGAAATAAATCATAATTAAATATCAAACACATCAAAATCAATATGAACATTCAGATTCACCCTAAGTACTTTTGGCCTTGGCATAATTTTTTTAAGTTTTGCAAACAAGTCTCAAAATTTTTTAAAATTATAAAATGACCCTAAATAGGTTTAAAATGCATGATATGCATCTAAACATGTTAAAAATACATAAAAACATCCCTAAGGTCTACCAAGCATTTGGCCAAGCTTGAAAGGCCTTAAAATAATTTTTTCAATATCAATCTAGTCCCTAAACTTTCCATAGTTAAAAATAGATTAAAGAGATATAAAAACTTCATGAAATCACACATACAAGATTAGGCCAAGCTTGAATGTACCTATCCAAGCCTTACAAAATTTTGGAAAAATTATTTTTAGGCCCCTACAATTTTCAAAATTTTCAAAATAATCTAAAATGTCAAAAAACAAGAAATAAAATCCCATCCAAATGCTACCAACATAATTAGCCAACACATGGAACTATCAAAGACTATTTTTTCTCCATGTGACTTTGTGAATATCAATATAAATTTATATCACCATGCTTAAATATGGAAAAAATCATGAAAAATAATGAGCATATAAAGATATTTCATGAAAAATAAACATAAAAATACCAAGGAAAATAGTAGAAAATTATAAACAAATAATCACAACATTATTTCCAAAAAAATGTACTTTCATGATAAAAATCAAATTATTGCTAACAAAAATCAAATATAAGAATTAAATTAAGAAACTTTGATCATGGCCTTTATACGTGGTCTTTCAGCATGGATTAAAATCCATGAACGCAAGTAATCAAAAGGCTTAATAAAAGGAAGAAACATGCATGAAATGAACAAAAATCAAAAGTTTTCCAAGTGAGACTACCTTAAAAGCTTGGAAAGTATGAAAAACTTAAAGTTTTTTTTTTTGCGCTTTTTGCTATGGATGCTAACCTTCCCTCGTTAAAGCATTTCCCCCTTATTTATATAGAGGGAGGATATTTTTTCCTTTATTTTTTATTTTTTATATTTTTTTAGACCTTTTAGCCTTTCTAGGTTTTTTGATAAGATTTAATTAATTAATTTTGTCCTTTTATGTGACTCGCCATGTTGAGTCATCTAGCCTAATATTAGGCTTTATGATTATTTAGGAAAAAAAATCTAATTTGGATAAAAACAAATTATATGGGTAAAATTGTAACAAATTAAAAATTATGTATTCAAGAAAAAATTTCTTATGACAAATTCAATTAAAAATTTAATTAAATAGGCTTGTTGGACTTATTAGAAAACAAAAATGGGCTTATTGGGCTTGTTCGAAGATTAATGGGCTTATTAGGCCAATAAGTAAAATTTTAAAGTTTTAAGCCCATGAAATGGAAAAAAATTTTGGCCCATTAAAAAAATAAAGTTTTGATATAAAAATTCCAAAAGAAAAATTTTGAGAAATTTTATGTGCAAGAGAAAGACAATTAAAAATTTCAAACTCGTAAAATTTTACGAGCAAAAATTCTTACATAAGAAAATTGATATTTAATAAAAATGAATCATAATTTCAAAAAGCTACAGTCAAGCTATTTTAAAATATGTGAAATATTTAAAGTTTTAAACTCTAAAAAATTTTATAGATAAGAAAAAGTTCATATTTTAGAGATGAGAAAATTCAAAAAAATACATTCAAATTTATAAAAATGAATTGAATTCAACACATTACTCAAAATATTAATTTATAAAAATAATAAAGATGAAAACTTGAAATCCTAAAAAAATTTTACCGAAAACTTTTACAAGCTAGATGCTCATGGTACTGTGAAAAATTCAAATTTAATAAATAAATTTAGCAACTTAACACGTTTTGGTAAAAAAATGCCAATACAAAATTTTCATGGACATTTTAGATTTTTTGGAGTGGGTATTGGCATAAATACTGCACGTGTATCTAATAAAAATATGAAACGGTTGACTCTTAGAATTTCACAAAATAATCTTAAAAAACTCCCAAAATTGGGAATTTAACCATAACATCATATACAAAAATAAATTTAAATATTTTTCACAAAAATATCTGATAACTAATTTTTCTTTTGAATATTCATCCTTGTTATCTGAGATTTGTTCTTTATGACCCTTAAAATAGCATTTTTCCTATCATATTGATATGCGGCCATCTACGCACGACCAAATAGGTCTTAAAAACACTTAATTCTATGAAAAAGGTCAACCCCTATTGGGGCGATTACCTAATTTTTGGTCTTAGATATTTTATGACTATTGAAGAAGGGGCCTGAACAAAATTAGGTGTCTACACTAACCAACTATAAACCTAATTCTAAACACAAATTACTATAGCTGTATCTTCGTAAAGACAATCATGCTTATCTAATAACCAATTTCTCATCAAATTCTCATCATTTAACAATCAATTATAACGGAACAAGCTTAGATTCAATACAATCAACATGGTTAACATTCAAAGCATGTTTTCAACCATTCAAGCTCAACAACTAAAGGTGTAAGCTTCCAAAATCTAAATTTTAGTTTAGCCAAGTTCAACCTAATGTGATTCATTAAAATTTCGTTATGGCAACATCATGTAAGCCAAATCGAACTTAGGATCTAAAGAATTTAAAGTAGCTACACCTAATCCCAATTTTTCCTCTTGCTTAAATGCTAGTTAAAGTCTCTAATCATGATTTCAATTTTATTTCTTTAACTAATCATTAAGTAATGTTTCAATTTCATCAAATCTAATTTAAAGCTAACTTGAATCAAGATTAATGCAATAGTACACCATGAATCAAGAGTAGCTAAAATTGAAAAAGCATGAATAAACTTGGCTAACTAACATGTAATCAAGATAAAGCATTAATCAAACATCAATCATGTTAATTGAGTTCAAATTAAAAAGAAAAGTTAGAGATTATACCTATTCCAAGCTTAATCTTCTCTTAAAAATGATCAAAGTTTGAGAGAAAAATGAATATTCTAGATTTTCTAAAATTTTCTAAGTGTCAAAAGTTTTGGAAATATGGATATTCACCCCAATTTATAGGCCATAAATTTAGTAATTTAAGCTTAAATCACCTCAGGGTGATGTTAGCTTAATCACTAACTTCTTTAAAAAATTTAAGGGGAAATGACATTAATGCCCTTAATGAATGGATGATCAAAATTTTCATATTTACCACATGTTGGAATTTGGCCAAGGCTTAATTTCTATATTAGTCTTGTACAAAATTTTATGTTATTCAATTGATTATGATTTATCTATGTAAAAATGCAAATGAATGTTCCATCCTATACTAAATATGCGTCCTAATGACTTTCTCTAAAAAATCTAAATTTTCTTATTTTAGACCTCTTAGACTAAGCCCTCTGGTAATCCCAACACTCTAAATTCCTAAGGTCATGAAAGGACCTGGTCCCATATATACATTCTTGACCTAAAGTTTGTGTTCAATTTCATTATGGTTTAATCAATTTTGAAATTTAAGTTGTATAACACTTGTAATTTTAAAATCTAACTTTAGACTAAAAGTTGACTTGCTTATAGTTGATTTTTGCCACTTTGTCGACTTTTGATTTAAACTTTTAAAATAAGTCCCTTTTTCATCCAAATTACCTCAATAACCACTTTAATCACCTTAAAAGACATTTACTAGTCAATTTTTGACATGTTGGATTTTCAAGACCTGGGTCCTAATTTTTGCAAAATCTGGTGCCTACCCTATAGATTAGACAATTTAGCTTAGATGCCTTATTATGTTAAACTAAGCTCACGAAAACTGACTGAAACCTTAATTGGACCTTTCTATCATCTATAACTCATCTGAGAGGATTCAAACTTTGAAAATTCCATTTAACCCCTAAAACTAAGAAAAAAGTCAATTAAAGG
>JBBYHK010001537.1:0-12530 GCA_038382065.1 Adansonia grandidieri | reverse complement strand
TCTGAACCCGAATTGACCCAAACCTAAATAGATTTGAATTCAAATAAATCCGAATTCAAAAAAATCTAAACTCAAAAAGTTGCGGTTGAACGATTATATGTAATAATTCAAATAAAGTTAAATTATGAGCAATAATACCAATGGGTACGTCGGGGAGCCAGAATACTCGCCAATTCCATTTATAATGGCATTAGTCAATAGTTAGCCATGGGCTTATAGCCCTTTGAGAGTGACTTTTATATGCAACTTTAATTAATAATTATGAAAAAAATAATTAAAATATAATATAAAATAATATAATATAAATATATAAATTTGTTAAAATATATATATTAAGTGATTATATCATATTTTAAATAAAATTATAATACAAAATAATATAAATATAAATGATATAAATTCACATATTATTAAATATAATAACATGTAATACTTGCGAACAAGGATGAAATCCCAAAGTTTTGAAATTTTTTTATGTCTATATAAAATTTAATTTCACGCATATTCAAATAAAGATAAAAGTTTATAATTTCGTCTTTAAAAATTAAATTTAAACTTTCCTCGCAAATTAAAAAATTTTAGTTAGGTCCTTGGTCGTGAATGGATCGAACTAATGGTGAATGGACGGTACTAATTGATTGATGATTGGTTGCCTTCGGAATCCACATCAAATGAAGATTCTCTACTCTTCTTAGGGCAACGTCTACCGTAGTCGTTACCCTTGTTTGGTATCGACTTCCAATTGCGAGACCAAGAAAAAAAAAAAAAGTAATTGACTTAAAATGTGACTTTTCTACTAGGAAATTTCATACTGAAATGGCTACAATATTTCTCATTGCTCAGGCTCTAATTCCCACCCAACTCATTTATATCTCGCGTACACTTTTCATCCTATAAAATGATAAGATCGAAAATTCCTTGAATGTATTAATCTTGTATAACTCAAATCTCATTACGGCAGAGAAACGATAACTCTCTACACCTTAGGGCTTAGCCATGGTCTTCATTTTATTTCTTTTTCTTCTGTCTGGCATTTCATCTAAAGTAGCTCAAGCTCAACAAAGGAATTCCAATATAAGTGTAGGCTCATCTTTGACACCTACTGGCCAGCACGCATGGCTATCCCCTTCCGGTCTATATGGCTTTGGGTTTTATCAGCAAGCTAAGGGCTATAAAATTGGGATTTTTCTTGCTGGAGTTCCTCAAAAGATTGTGGTTTGGACAGCCAATCGAGATGATCCTCCTGTTCCAAGCACTGCTAGATTGGATCTTACAACTGATGGAAGGCTGATTCTTCATTCACCGCCAGGACGAGACATATACATCACTGATTCTTCTCAGAATGTTGCCACAGCTTCGATGCAAGATACTGGCAATTTTGTTCTGTTCAACTCTGACCAGGACATCATATGGCAGAGCTTCGAACAGCCAACCACTACCATTCTTCCAGGACAACCTCTCTTAGCAGGAGTGGAGCTGTTCTCTAGCGTCTCAGAAACTGACCAGTCAACAGGAATTTTTCGTCTTAAGATGCAGAACGATGGAAACCTCGTGCAGTACCCTGTGGAAACTCCAGACACAGGGCCTTATTCTTATTGGTCATCTTTTACTGATGGTAGGGGAGATAATGTGAGCCTGCATCTTGACAATGATGGCCATTTGTACCTGCTTAATTCCACAGGCTTTAACATAAAGGATCTAACTGAAGGAGGGTATGATACAAATCGAACAATTTATCTGATGAAAATTGATTTCGATGGCATCTTCCGACTCTATTCTTACAGACTCGGTCAGAGTGGGAATCAATCAATTATATGGTCATCTACGTATAACAAGTGTGAACCCAAGGGTCTATGTGGGCTTAATGGCTATTGCGTTAATGAAGATAAAGAAGCTGGTTGTATATGTCTTCCAGGATTTGCTCAAGTTATAAAGGGAAGCTTTTCCGCTGGCTGCGAAAGGAATTTCTCTAGCGACAGCTGCGAAAAGGATGATGGGAAAATCCAGTACACCATTCAGACAGTCGAAAACACGGAATGGGAAGATACTGGATATTCTGTTTTGTCTTTAATAACCAAAGAAGAATGTGAGACAGCATGTTTCGAGGATTGCAACTGTGAAGCTGCCATGTTTAATGATGGAAAATGCCGGAAGCAAAAGCTTCCTTTGAGATTTGGGAGACGGAATCTTGGTGATTCAAACGTGGCTTTGATTAAGGTAGGTATATCAGCATCCAATGAACCAAGAAAATATGATGAGTCTAAAGGTGAAAAGGAAAAATCTCGCATGGACATTCTAATTATCGGTCTTTCACTGATTGGCTTTGCAATCATTGTGTTGGTAATTTCTGGGGCTTTGATTCATAGGAGTCATGTTTTCAAATACAAAAGGTTTTCTACTGACAGCAACATAAGATTGTGCGAGAATGTTGCTCCTATATCATTTAGTTTTGCTGAAATTGAGCAGATGACTCATAATTTCAAGGAAGAAATTGGAAAAGGAGCATTCGGGACAGTTTACAAAGGGAAAATAATGTTGGATGGCTTGAAGGTTGTTGCAGTGAAGAGATTGGACAATATATCAAATCAAGGAGAACGAGAGTTTCAAAACGAGATGAAAGTTATTGGGAGAACTCATCATCGAAACTTAGTTCGACTACTGGGCTACTGCCATGAAGGAGCTAATAGGTTGTTGATATATGAGTACATGAGCAATGGATCACTTGCAGATGTACTCTTTACATCTGAAAGACGACCTTGCTGGAATGAGAGGGTGGAAATTGCTCGCAACATAGCTAGAGGTCTCCTCTATCTCCATGAAGAATGCGAGACTCAAATAATCCATTGTGACATCAAATCTCAAAATATACTAATGGATGAACAGGGGCAAGCAAAAATATCTGATTTTGGATTGGCCAAGCTACTAAAGCCAGACCAAACCAAAACCTTTACTGGGATCAGAGGAACAAGGGGGTATGTTGCACCAGAGTGGCACAGAAAACTACCAGTGACAGTCAAAGCAGATGTTTACAGCTTTGGAATCGTATTATTAGAGATAATATGTTGTCGACGGAGTGTGAATTGGAGCCTTTGCGAGGAGGAAGCTGTCCTTGAAGAATGGGTCTACAGTAGTTATCAAGCTGGTGAACTGCGGAAAATAGTAGGGGAAGACGAAGAGGTTGATGAGAAACAATTGGGAAGGATGGTCACTGTAGGACTGTGGTGTATCCTGGATGAGCCAACACTGCGCCCTTCCATGAAGAAGGTTCTGTTGATGTTGGAAGGGACTGTTGAGATCCCAATACCTCCCAGCCCAACGTCATTTTTCAGTGCTATTTAATTGTGTTATGTCTTTCAGATTTACATCTGCTTTTCCTCTTTCTTTTTATTTCTTGAAATGATTTCCTTTCTAATATTATCTGCAATAAATCAAGCTTGTAACATTACCCAAAGGATTGCTTCTTGCCACTGACTGTATTATTAAGCAAATATTCCCTTTCTGCTGTTTAATACTACGTCAGATGTTAGTGCAATGGTAATATAATTTAAACTCATAGTATTCTTGGTTATTAATAAGCAACATGAATCAAATTTATGAGGAACATAGCAGCAAGTTTTCCCCCCTTTTAATGTATAGCTCTTAGACACTCATCTCTCTCCACTCTAATTAAATCCTGACAAAGTTGGAAATTTCATGGTTTGTCAAATTATGATCAACACTTGTATAAAATAATACACAACCTGGGCCAAACTAGATTAATGAATTAAGATTTTTTTTTGGGGGGTTGGGGGGGGGGAGGGGTTAAATATGATTACCTTAGCCTCAAGATCAAATAAATGATACATAACTTCTCATTTTCTCTTATTCGTAAGTACATGAACCTCAGTCTTAGGTAATCAGATGAATGAAACAATTTGAACACCAAGTTGTGAAGTTGTGGCTATGAACAACAGTTTTGTAGACGAGTGCCACTGGCCTTCCAATCCAGCATCTTGCAATAATTAGTACTTTGCATTGTCTCTCCAGTTGTAGCACTTGGATGCATTGTTCAAACTTCAAAGCATCAAATACATTCTGTAATCTCCTCAACAGTTATCACCTTATCTCTCGCTTTAAAGCCGGAACCCATTGAAACTTGCCTTCTTTTAACCTCCAAAACCTGCTATTTGAGTAGAATTTTAAGTTATAATATTTCATTAGTGCATTACTGTTTTCACAATGGAAATCCAGACCTATCTGTAGAAAGCTCAGTACTGTGAAATCCTATTTGGGTAATGGGATAATTAGTGTGGACTACAATAAATCAAATGAGAAACTACGAATCCATTATCAAAAGCTCTGGCCAAAGATAAGGCTTGGGTTACATCGAGGATATTGGGTTAAAGCCTTAGAAATGTAGAACTTTCTCATCAGGATACCCAACAATCAAAGATTCCGAGAATTGGATTTTGACGGAGGAAAAAGAATTGTATGGAAGTGGTTGTGAAAGATGCATCGTTTTGAAAATTATTTCCTACTCATCCTTGCGATGTATATGCATCTATCTTTTAATGAGATTGAGGATAGAGATTTTAAACTCTTAATGAAATTTATATTTCTTAGGAGTGGAGTACTATAGTTAAGGGAGTGCTCTTGACGGATTTCACCTTTATGAGTGTCAGAGGGAGGCTACTTCTATAAGAATAGGGCTATCTCGATCGCTCATGCATGAATTTCAGGATTAGACATAAATGACCAAAATGTGTGCGCTTGTAAAACTCAAATTTGACACACGGATTGTTATATGTGCGATGCAATTCTTGTATCCCTAAAGCAATTATAGTTCAAGACTTATGTTCACTATCGGTTTTATAGGATTTGCTTGACTCATTAAGTAATGGTTCAAGGCATTGCTGTTGCTATTTTTATTATGAATAATAGTGACAGTCAATCTTTGCCATTATTTTTCAATCTTTACAACCATATCCTTGTAAAATACAATGTTCTCGTCTTTTGCTTATCATTTTTAATCCACTCTCTCATTAACTCTTTTATTCTTTAAACACTATTCATCTTATTCCTATTTTTTGAGCGAAGAAAGATGGTGGGGGTAGAGTTTGCTTTTGCTCATTTTCTTTTAATTTTCAGTGCCTTCTACTCTATTAGTATTTCCATAAACTATGTTTACTGTAATATTTGTTCATCTTATTTTTCCTCTTTTATCTAACGAGAAACAACAATAAGCACATGCATGCATTCTCCAAATGGATTCAAATTCTCTAATCGAAGTATATAGTCACTTGATTCTTTACCAAAAGAAAATGGAAAAAAAAAATTCAAGAACATACTGTGGGCCTTTCTTTAGCAAAATCAAACTATATATGAGCTGAGGTGAATCATGTCCATCGTAAGAAAAAATTTTCCTACATAAAATCAATAGCATTATATATACACACACAGTTGTATGTATGAAAAAGAAATTGCAGCAGAATGAAAGAATAGAGTACTTGAAATTTAAGAAAATTATGTAGAATCCCAAATGGAGATATGTCGAACTCTGGAAACTCCCTTCACTTAGACAGCTCAACTTGTCTCTTATTCAATGGCACATCATTTTATTTTAATAATATTAATTAGTTGCTGAACCTAAGCTTGTCTCCTAATCAGTTGAGTTGCTATAATATTTAACATCGAAATGCACCAAAAATTTTATTTTGATTTCAAGGTTTAATCAATCCTTTGAGTCTATATTATATTGCCTGGAACCTATATATATTATATTCGTTTCATAGAATCTTAACAATTCTAGTTCCTCAATAATTGATTGGCTCTTCTACTAAAATTTGATAATTTTGAATATATACGAAAAAAATTAAAATATGATTTAAAACACGATACAACACAAATATGATATAAAGATATGAATGTATCAAAATTTATAAAATAAAGATATTGATGTGTCAAAATTTATATAAACCTATAAATTCTGATCAAAACTCAAAAAACTTGACCAACTCACTTGAACCTAATCCAAACCCAATTTTATTAGAAAAGTTAGCAACTCAAACCTAAAAGTGACATGACCCAGAATATATCCATGGGTTAAAACATCCCTCACAGGACCAATATATCCATAGAAATCTGTTTGCTATTACTATAATGCGCACTTGTTCCAATGAAGGTGATTGATAATACAACGTACCAAAATCAAACTAGAGCTACTAAAAGTCATGCTGCATAATTGCTGATGCTATTCTCCTCAAAGAATTGAACGAACGAATTCAATCAATCCTTTTAGCAGCAGGATTTAACTATACAACACTTATTTCCTTCCACTGACAAATTGATTGTCTGATTCTCAATTTGGCTGTTCAAAATATGCCTTAGATGCTGCAAGAGATACTTTACAGCTATGCTAATCAAGTCTAGATTTCAAGTTATTAGTTGTGATTTGTTAAGTGCTAAAAATAAAGTTTGAATAAGTCATGCTGCTATCATGAGTCTTGATTTGCAACTGAGGTCCTCTTTTTTTAGGATTAGTTACAACATGTTATTTTTTTGTTTTCTTAGCTATAGATTTGTTTGTGATCCATCACCATATTTTTCTGATTTTTCTTTTGAATTTTCATGTATATAAGTCTGTTTGATCAATGAAAGTTTTGAGTACTTTTAGTTCAAAAATACTTCAGATGGTGTCAGAGCCCTCTTCTTAAGGGACTGTGTTGTAAGCCGAGAGTAGAGTGTAAATGTGATTGAGAGTGTTTGAATTGAAATACAATTCTTTTCAGCTCAGTATTAGAGTTATTGTGAGTATTTTCAATTCAAACAAAATTTTTTCCTACTCATATTACTCGAGTGACTTAATTGCCTCAAAAAACTCTGCACCCATTCCACCTCCAATATTCACTGGTGAAAATTACTGATCATGGGCTGTGAAAATGACAGCTTATTTGTAGGCTTGGGATCTTTGGGAAACAGTGGAAAAAGAGCTGGAAATTCCACCATTACCTTAAAATCATACAATGCAGCAAATCAAGAATCATGATGAGGGAATCTCAAAAAAAGTTTAAAGCTAAAAATTGCTTATATTCAGCTGTATCTGAGAATTTATTTCTCAATATTATGAATCTGGAAACAGCTTTTCAAATATGGGAGTATCTCAAGACTGAATTTCAAGGGAATTAAAAAACAAGAAACATATGAGTCTTGAATCTCAGGAGAGAATTTGAGCTCCTAAGGATGAAAGACTCTGAGACTATCAAAGAGTATGCCAATAGGTTGCTTCAGGTTGTCAACGAGCTTAGGCTTCTTGGTCAAGATATACCTAACAGCAGAGTTGTTGAAAGCTCTTAATGACGTTACCTGAAAGGTTTGAGGCAAAGATTTATGTACTGGAAGAAGTTAAAGATCTTATAAATATCATATTGGCAGAACTTCTTAATGTTATAGAAGCTCATGAGCAAAGAAGACGGATTAGAGAAAATGCCACGTTGGAAGGTGCTATGCAAGCCAAACCACAGATTCATGATTTTGGCAAAGGTAAAAAGAAAAGGTGAAGGCAAAACAAAGGCAATTCAGGTGTAGAAGCTGACAACAATGGAACTCTTGGTGCAAGTAGCAGTGATGCAGGCAGCAATGGAATAAACAACAACAAAGGAGTTACTTATCCTCCGTGTCAACATTGCAGCTGAACCAATCACCCTTACTTCAATACTGGAGCGAACCTGATGCAAAGTGCAATAAGTGCAATCAAAAGGGTCACATGGACAGAATTTGCAGAACTAAAAGGAAAAAGTAGATGAATGACTCGAGCTTTGAATCAGGAGGAGGAGGAGCAATTGTCCGTGGCTTCCTGCTATGCAAACAACAGCAAAAATGAAACCTGGTTAGTGGATTTTTTCTGCACAAATCATATGACCAACAATGTTGAGCTTTTCAAAGAACTTGACAGAACATTAATCTCCAAGGTGAGAGTTGGAAATGGAGGTTACATATCTGTTAAAGGTAAAGGCTCTGTTGCAATTGAGACTCTTTTTAGAGTTAAAATTAGCACTGATGTGCTCTATGTTCTAGAAATTGATCAAAATTTACTTAGTGTTGGTCAATTACTGGAGAAAGGTTTCAAAGTGCATTTTGAGAAAAAGGCATGTATAACCAAAGATGCAAAAAGGGCTGGATGTATTTTCTGTTAAACTAAAAGGAAAAAGCTTCTCATTTGATTTGATGGAAGAAGAACAAGCTACATACCAAGCTTTTGTGAGAACAGCTAACCTTTGGCACAAAAGGTTGGGTCACTATCATTATTCTGCAATTCTCTTAATGCATAAATGTGAACTGGTGCAACGTTTGGATCCACTGGAAGAAAGCATCTCAAGTTGCAAAGTATGTCAGTTTGGAAAGCAAACAAGGCTGCCCTTTCCACAAAAGGCTTGGAGAACCCCTCATAAGCTTCAACTTGTGCATACAGACCTTGGAGGACCTTATAAAATATCATCTCTTAAAGGCAGTAAGTATTATATTGCCTTCATAGATGATTTAACCAAAAGGTGCTGGATATACTTTCTCAGGTTCAAATCTAAAATAGCTACAGTGTTTTGGAGATTTAAAGCTTGGGCAAAGAACTAAAGTGGCTGCAAGTGCTGGTGTTAAGGTTAGATAATGGCAAGGAATACACCTCACAAAAGTTTAATAAATTTTGCGAAGAGGCTGGAATTGAGCATCAACTCACTGCTCTTTATACTCCACAGCAAAATGGATTCAATGAGAGGACAAATAGAACCATCATGGAGATGACACGTTGCTAATTGAATGAGAAGAATTTGCCTAAAAGTTTTTAGGCAGAAGCAGCCAATACTGCTGTTTTTTTACTGAACAGATTACCCACAAGAGCACTTCGAAATCAAACACCATATGAACCATGGTTTGGCCACAAACCTTTTCTAACAAATTTGAAAGTGTTAGGTTGTTTGTGTTTCTCTTATATTTCTCAGGTTAAGAGAGACATCCTGGATAAAAAAATCTGAGCCTGGGATTTTCATAGGCTACAGCAGTGTCTCTAAGGCTTATAGAATATTTTAGCCTCAAAAAGAGAAGATCATCGTCAGTAGAGATGTTGTCTTAATGGAAAAAAAGCAGTGGGACTGGAAAGCAAGTGTTGAAGATCAGTATTTTAATGGACTACAACCAAGTGAAGAAGATGTTGATGAGCAACCAGTCAGAGGCAGTAGATCACTCTCTGACATTTATGCAAGGTACAACGTTGCAATTCTAGAACCAGCAAGTGTTGATGAAGCAATGCAAGAGCAAAAATGGGTTGCTGCTATGGAAAAAGAGCTATGAATGATAGAAAAAAATAAACCTGGAAGCTAGTAGAGAGACCTCAAAATAGAAAGGTGATTGGGGTCAAATGGGTTTTCAGGACCAAGTTTAATATTGACAGGTCAATAAGTAAGCATAAAGCATGGCCTGTTGCGAAAGGCTATGCACAAATCTTTGGTGTGGATTTCTCTGAAACCTTCGCTCCTTTGGCAAGGCTAGATACCATACATTTGTTGCTTGCTGTAGCAGCACAAAAAGGATGGAAAGTGTTCCAACTAGATGTGAAGTCTGCATTTTTAAAAAGTGTTTTGGAGGAAGAAATATATGTTGAGCAGCCTGAAGGCTTTGTTGTGCAAGGGCAGGAGGAAAAGCTGTACTTGTTGAAGAAAGCTTTATATGGTCTCAAGCAGGCTCCAAGAGCCTGGTACAATCATATAGATGATCACCTTCTTAGCTTAGGCTTTATCAAAGACCTAAGTGAAGCAACTCACCATACAAAAAAGGAAGGTGCTGACTTCATTATTGTTTTTGTTTATGTTTATGATCTTTTGGTCGCGGGGAGCAATCAACAACTTACTGATGTTTTCAAAGCTAAAATGTTAAAAGAATTCGAGATGACTGACTTGGGACTAATGTCTTACTTTCTTGGTTTGGAAGTGAGGCAACAGAAAAAGAAGATCTTCATCAGTTATTGTAAATATGCCAAGGAGATCCTAAAAAAGTTTTAGATGGAAGGATGTAAGTCTACTGACACTCCTATGCAGCATAGAGTCAAGTTTTGTAAGGATGATGGTGCAGCAAAAGTGGATGAAAACCATTATAGGAGTTTAATTGGATGCCTCATGTACCTCACTGCTTCTAGACCTGATATTGTACAAGCTGTGAGTCTTTTGTCCAGGTTTATGCATTATGCAAGTGAGGAACATATGTAGGCTGCTAAACGTATTGTTCGATACGTCAAAGGAACTGTTGACTGTGGTGTGAAGTATGCAAGCTACCCAAATTTCAAGTTAACAGGTTTTTCTGACAGTGACTGGGTAGGTTCAGTTGACGACATGAAGAGTACAACTGGTTATTGCTTCAATTTTGGTTCAGGTGTGATCAATTGGTGTTCAAAGAAGCAAGAAATCACAGCTCAAAGCACTGCAGAAGTTGAGTTTGTTGCAGCAACTACAGCAACAAATCATGCAATAAAGATTCTTCAAGATATGAATATTGCGCAGCAAGAACCAACTCAGATTTTTGTTGATAATTAAGCAGCCATATCAAACTCTTCAAATCTTGTGTTCCATGGCAAGACAAAGCATTTCAAAATTAAGTATTACTTTTCTAAGGGAAATTCAAAAAGAAGAAATTTCCTTCGGATATTGCAGGACTGAGGAACAAGTGGATGATATTTTCACAAAGGTTTTGTCTAGAGCCAAGTTTTATGTGCTGAGAGAAAAATTGAGAGTTTGTAGCATCAAAGACAAGGGAGTGTTCAAAATATGCCTTGGATGCTGCAGAAGATACTTTACAGCTGTGCTAATCAAGTCTAGACGTCAAGTTAATTAGTTGTGATTTGTTGGGTGCTAAAAATAAAGTTTGAATAAGTCATGCTGCTATCATGAGTCTTGATTTGCAACTGAGGTCCTATTTTTTAGGATTAGTTACAGCATGTTATTTTTCTGTTTTCTTAGTTGTAGATTTGTTTGCGATTCATCACCATATTTTTCTGATTTTTCTGTTGAATTTTCATGTATACAAGTCTGTTTGATCAATGAAAGTTTTGAGTACTTCTAGTTCAAAAATACTTCAGTGGCGTCAAGCTAAACCAATATTTGAACGTGATGACGACCATGCATTATAAAAAGCTTGCACAGCCGTCTGCAGCAGCTGTGTCTACCCGTATTTCGTCATGTTTGCTGTCAGCAACTTCAGGCTTACTGCAGTCAGTGTCAAGAGCATATTAGCCCTCTTCACCATCAAATGCTTTGGAAACACATGGATTAAGAGACCGTTCAGATTTGCTTTGGTTTGGTTTGGTTTGTTTTGGCTGTAAGCATTCTGGTCCCTCCTCTTTTATTGGTTTGCCGTATTGTATAGCTAAGTGCTTAACCATATCAGCATTATCAGCAAGATTGAGCTCCTCTAATGAGTCATTCTCTGCAGAGAAAACCAACTTAGCATATATATATATATATATATATTGGTAATCTAATTTGAAGGATCCCTGCCATCCCTAGCTAACAATTGTTCAGGGTCAGAACTTTTAGACAACATTTAGGATTCATAAGCAGTTTTGCTAGTGCAATGCCACCCTGCATGTGTTCATAGCTCCAGCTATATTCCAAAAGGAAAAGTTATCTTAAATTTAGAGCTGAGGAACAAGCGTAAATTTTATATGCAATAGTTCTTTTGTATTCAGTCTTAAGTTAAAACCAGATAGGGTGCACAAATAAAAGTTACAAATTTCCATCACATACTCTCCAAAATTAAATAACAATGGTCACTATACTAGTAGCAGCAGATTAACTACACATAGGTCCCAAATCTAAAATCTGGAGGTCACACTAATTTTAAAATTTAAACAGTTATCTGTTGTACTTGTATACAAGTAAAGTGTCGTAATCTGATATAGACAAACCTCTAGCATAATGGGATTTCCTCCAAAGTTCTCACATCAGTTCTAAGTTCATAAATATATGTAGATGTTATTCCACAATAAGATAGATCAAGTTTCAAAGGCTCCTGAGTTGAGCTGAACAATGATTAGAGTCAATCCTAGTGCTCCATCCAACTGATGACATCAGAATCCAATTACAAGCAGAGGAAGAAACTTAACTCATACGCTCAAAGCAAATTGATATTGATGTAGAAAAACAGAGTGATATAAAATTTGCGTATGTTTCATATACTGGTGCCCCCAACATCAATGATGACAAACATTTGGTTTTTAGCAAGCTGGCAAAGGCCATCAATCAGTCTTGCTTAGTTTTAAACCATTTAGATTAAGCCCAGAAAATCTGAAGAAAAAAGAAGAAAACTTTAAAATTAGCGCGCTTAAAGCTTAGGTGCGTTTCCACTTATAAATTCTAAAGTACATCAAGAAAAACAATAAAAAGGTTCTGTTTAAAGTAAACCTGCTCAAAGTAGCAAGTTTACCCAATAAATTATCGATGGCATTCAAACATACAGGGTTGTTATGCCCTGCCAAAATAGTGATATGCTTAGAGAGCTTTCCAGAAACAAAT
>JBBYHK010001516.1:0-12534 GCA_038382065.1 Adansonia grandidieri | reverse complement strand
CTCCTTAAAATTGCAATTCCAAACCTTGATAACATAGATATTTACCATAAAAGATATTTTTCCAAACCCAAGAGTCCCTAGGTTTTGGTTGCACCATTTTAAAACAAGTCTTTTCATAGTATTTCCTTTCTAATATGGCCTTAATTAGTCAACTTTCTCCCTTAAATAATCTTTAAGCTTGCTTTGCAAGGAAAGACTAAGCGTAGTTCGTGTTCTACATTTTTCGAAATCCAAGCCCTTCTTGGCTTTTAGGTTTATATAATTTATCTTGACTTTTGAGATGAAGTTTTCGCTCCCCTTCATTATGCTCCCCCTAGAAATTCTGGATGGTTTTTTCAATTTTCTCACACATGTTGTTCAAGCTTTGAAGCTTGACATTTGATCCTTAAGAATGCTTAATAATGTGGATTTAATTAGGGTATGTCTTCATTCAAGAAAAGGAATTTTTCTGCAAAGAGCAAGTTTGGAATTGATCTTGTCCAAGAAGGTTTGGAAATATTTACCCCTAGCATGCAAATTGTCAAGATTGAACCCTAAGTACTTCCAAGCTTATTTGATACTTTAACCTATAGGATTTTTTAAACATGTGCAAGAATTTCATATGGCAGTTGCGATTGATAGTCAATTTCGATTTTTCAAGATTGATTTTCTGTCCTGACATTTTGTAGAAAAGTTCCAAGAAGAATTTCAGATTATGGCAAGCTTTCTATCCAGCTTTAAAAAAGATGAAGCAATTATTTGCAAAAAAAAAAAAAAAGTGGTTCACGAGAATGCTCCTTGGACAAATTTTGATTCTTTGAATCTTACCTTTAGCCTCTACTTTTTAGAGAAGTAGCGAGAGAACAATCTGGCACAACAAAAACATGTAAAGGGATAGTGGATCGCCTTATCTTAGACCTCTTTTGGGAAAAATATAATCAAATGGTTTGCCCTTAATAAGACCATGGTAGCTTATTGACGATACGCAAGCCATGATTGTAGTAAAGTTTTTGTTCTCTTTTCTTGTATTAGGACCAGATTTAATTATTAGATCAAATCACTCATCCAACTTAACTCTAAATGATCAGTATGAAATGACCAAAAGACTTAGAGTCGCCACTAATCTATTTTAACTAGGTGAGATTGGTCACCTACCGGAGTTTATCTTTTAAGGGTTACAAAACTCTTATAGACAAACTCCGAAGTCTATGTGTTAACCAAGGATTCGTATGACAAGAGTTTGAGAGTCTTTTATGTGCAGAGTAAGACTTCTTTTTATGACGCCCGTAAAATGGTACCTATTAATCATGTTTTATCCTAAATCTTGATTAAAATTGATTTTAATTTTTCAATATTTAATAATAATTCCCATATATTGCGATAGTTAAAATTAATATTTTTTTTTGGTTCCAAGTAAATCCAATTTCAATCAATTTTGGAAATAAAAATTTTTTACACCCTTTTGGAAAGCTTGGAGGGTTAAGAAAGTTTTGTTTCTTGAGAAAATAAAAAATTTTGATTTACATTTTTAAAAAGGATATTCCTTTGTTGAAAATAGTCGATGATGTGACTTTCATATATTGAAAGTACACCTATGGATTCTGTTAACTCAGGATATTGTCTCCGTTTTTTTGAAAAAAATTATAGCATAATTAATATATAAATATATTAAATTTATAGCATAGCATCATGAAAATAACTCCAAAGTACATAGATGAAATTACAAAATTATCTTTTTATTATAAAAAATAATCTAAATGAACATAACATGTATGGTGTAGACACCTTATTTTGTTTGAGCTAATTTTTTTAGCAACTTGGGGCATGGACATAAGAGGGGGCGATGATCACTGTGCGACATCACCCAATGAAAAACTATTTTTGAGGAGGTTAAGAAGGCCTATGGATCATATCAAAGATAAATGCAAAGATGTGGCATCAAGGGATGTAGTTCAAGTTGTCCGGGGACAAAAGATATGAGAAAATTCATAATTTTACTTGAATGTATTGATACAATGCTCCAACGATCCAAAAATTTGACATGTCCCCATTTGTATTGATACAACATGTAAATGTATCGATACATGCGATTATGTGTCAATACAAGAGCTCATGTATCGATACTAGGCCATGCTAAGACCAAAACGTGCATTATGTAAAGAAATATATCGATACGTAGCACCATGTATTGATACAATTGTTCATAGTATCGATACAATGGTTTATAGTATCGATACAATGTTCATTGTATCGATACATTCAATGTTTTTGGACCAAATGTATCGATACATGCAGGCCATTTTCCACAGTTCAAGAATTTTTAACTCGTCCTCTATTAATCCAAAATTGATTTTAACTCATTTCTTTGCATAAAAAAAGATTAAAACCCATATCAGATTACGAATTTGGACTTTTGAATTAATCAAAACATTTTTAAAGTCTAAATTAGATAAAAAAGGTCAATGTCACATGATCACCCTACTACTCCCTAATTTGTTGACCAAGATCACCATTAGCCAACCTATTTGCTTGAAAATCATTTCAGCATTTAAACCAGCCACCCTATGTCCATCACATTGGCTGCAAGTTGATCCCTATAGCCACTCTATGGCCATTAAGCTGACATCACTTTTTCCCCTTTGAGAAATGACCAAAAACACCTCCAATTTGGCTCCAAAATGTTGATATAAATAGACTACTTTTATCTCAATTGAGAGATCTTTAAATTCTAGCTCATTTTTAGCTTCCGAAACACATTCACACAGCAAGAAAACCAAATCTCGTAGCTCTTCACTCAGCACCCAAAAACAGCCCCAAAACACTCACTCTCAACCACTGCGCATTGTAAAAATCACCCTCATCCATACCAGAATCAAAACCTCATTGTTTCTCTCTTTTTCTTGCTTATTAACAACAAGGAAAAGAAGGAAATTCAAGCCATCATTGCTGCTCCAACTATTTGGCCAAAAATAGAAGTTTTGCTGGTATAACTTCTTACTTTATCACTTTCATTTTCTATTTTTCAGCATCTTCATCATTTTAGTGAGCTCTCCATGTTTCCATCACCCTCTTAGGATTCTCATGCATTATTATAGCTTTTGGTTGTGGTAGTTTAGGATTTGAATGCCTTAATGCACTTTTGATGTGCAAAGTGCCTCATTTCATCCTCATTATTTTGATAGCTCTTGCTCATGCATTTTATGCAATATCCATGCATCTTGTTATGATTAATCCATGTATGAATCCTTGTCTTAACATATCTCAAGCATATTTATACATTAGCTTGCATCTTGTCATAAATCATTGTCATTTTTAGAATCCATAACATTTTCTTGTCAAAGTGCATAACACTTTCTTTGTCTAGACCATTGGTAAAGTTAGCATCCCCATTCATGTTATGTTTCATCCCTTTGTATGTTTATTGACTTCTCATTGTCTAAATGCATGTTTGATGGCTATCAAAAACTAATTTTCAAAATCTCCCCGAGCCAAGCATGTTAACCTCAATCAATGAGGATTAGCATGAACTTAGCATATTCCTTAAAGTTAGCAAAAATCTTAGGGAAAATTAAGTTTTCTAGATCTAGAATCTTGGTTAAACGAGCTTAAATCTTTTGATTTTGCAACAAAAATGGCCTTATACTTTTCTCGAAATGTTTGTGCCTTGTTTTTGAGTCGAAACCTTGAGTGGTATGATCAACGGGCTGTTTCATCCTCCCAAAATACTCTGAGGCTATGTAAACGAGTTCGTGATGCTCATGCCACTCTTTCCTGAGTTTAGACGCAAAAAACACAAAGAAAAATAAAAAAAATCCCTTGCTTTGCTTTATCCCCTGCTGGCAGCATCACTATTACAAATTGAAAAATCACTTTAAAATCTAAAACTATTTTTCATGAATTTTATAATATTTTTCTCTGAAAGTGTGTCAAAATATCTTTAAAATGAGGTCTTGTAATGCTCACTTATTTTCTAAATTACAAAGTTCTGTAAACTTAAGCTTTCCAACTTGACTTCTTTAAAGAGTGTCAGATATGTCATTTTTGGGGATACTCCAACCTTGACCTTTCGAGGGGATATTCTAACCCCACTTTTCAAAATTTTCAAGATTTAGAAATCTTCCTTTGTCAAAATTAGTTGTCATCCACGGGAATACTCCAACCCTATCTTTTTGAGGGGATACTCCAACCTTGTTTTTCAACTACAATAAAAGTTTTCTCCCTCCTCAGGCTTCCATGAATGTGTCAAGAAAACCTTATTCAATCAAGAAACCTAGATGTGTCTTGAAACTTGATGATTCAGTTATTCTTAGATAATCGATGCCAATTGCGAGATAAATTCCAATAGTCCATCTCTTACCTTTATCATTACATTGAATGATCTATGTTATGCTACTTTATTTGTTGCTGTACCAACGTGATTTCTTTGTGATGATAATTTGCATTCATGTTTTCCAATCTTTTCAAATAAAATTAAAGGTGATGTTCCATGTGGTATCTCTCCAATGCCCAAAGTGGAACATTCTATTTTCAAAGTAAAATCCAGAGGTCATTTTTATGAAAAATTTCTATATTCTCTATCTCTCCGGGATGTGTATGATATTAAATTTTCTCATCAAAACTTGGATTTGCGTTTTCATAAAATTCATGCATTAAAAGGGGTTATATCGAAATAGTGACGAGTTAAGATCAAAAAAATCAAAATCGAGATAAAATGTAGCTAGTGAGGTATCGATTTCTAGCATCGCGAAGAGGTTCATACCTCATCGTGCGTAACCAACTTCCGAACCTAAATGACGAATCTTTGTACTACGTAGACCATGGGATCGATGTTTTGAGTTTTGTAACTTAAAACATAGGTTTCAATGGGCATCCAGTCATGCCCAGCCTAAAATGATCGGTGGCAACTCCAAGCATTGGCCATTTTGTGATGGTCATCCGAGACCAATAAGATAAGCGATTTGTCTTATGGCCCCCCTCACTGTGTCATAAGTCGAGAATCTGTACTTTCTCATTCTCATCATGTCGCGAAGGAAAAGTCTCAGTCAGAAAGATATTGCCAAGTTAGAAAAATATTTTAAGTCGTATGCACCCATAGATTCGTGAGGATCCACCTCGGGGTACGTTGCGACAGCTTGGCAACTCCACTGGGAAGAGTTTAGAGAGTTAGGCCCATAACTAGCCGTGTCTTGCTAGGTTCCCGATTTTTTCGATCTTCAGTCATTATTTAACTATGACCCTTTTTTCATTTTGCCAACTAATCTTTAGTTTGGCATGATTATCAAGATTGTCTTATTTTTGAATAATCATCAGTTTAATAAAAATGTTAATATGAAAGTAAGTAAAAAGGTTTGATCGTTTCCCCATCACACACCGTGTACTTGCACGAGCATTAGAGTCTTGCCAAACTCCATGGCGTGGTTATAACCCAATCATTAGGAAGAAGTGAGCTATTTGCCTTTGTGAGTAACCCTCCGCATAGGCATGGCAATAACTTCCTGGATGTAAATTACCTATATCTCTCATGAGTAACCGCCCACATTTGTATAGGGAAATACATCCATCGGATCGAACCTTTTTGCCAAACCCGCAATGGGCCTAAGATCGGGGTGCCTTGACTGTCCTTACTGGACGAAAGAGTGATTCGGACACCTATTTATGCGTCAATCTAAACCTCATATAGTGAGCCCTACGAACTAAACCATGTCAAACCATACCGAAACACTGCTAGAATACCCGGAGAATAGGATCACTTGGGGAAACATTTCTAACCTTTACTCTTAAGTACCATAATTATGTAGGTGACAACGAGATACAATTGTCACCCGTATCTGCATATTTATTATTTATTAAGGCATGTCGTCGTACCACCTGAACGACGGCTAATCTTCGTCTAAATAAGTGACGTGAACAAAAACCATCATTCACAATGTCTTATGCTGTAAACCATTATGCTGTCTGAGTCACGACTTAACGCACATCGTACTAGTGGCAATAAATGAATATCACTACCGATCGGTTATTTTTCTATCAAAACAAGGTATTATATCACTTCATGAAGTGTAAGCTACATCCGGACATGTTGATACATTAGCCGTTTCTTGTCTCACCACCTTGGTTGAGACATGTAATGAATATTTTTCTTTGATGTTCTCAAATTCTTTAATTTCTTACATTTGTCTCTTATACGTTTCACTAACTTGTTTTCCCTTTGTTTGTGTTTTGGCAAATGCATTATCTCATCATAACTATTATGACTGTCATCATTTTAGGACAATTGCTCTGGTCTGGCGTTCAGCAAGGGGCCTTTTTATGGCTCTACGAAAGATGTTATTGATGAAGCTGTTCCAGGATTCAATTGTCTCAATGCATATAATTTCACTATTTTGTTTTATGCACTTGCATCGATCATTTATTATCTTAACTCATCATTGCATCATAAACATTCATCAATAAATACATTTTTAAGTAAAAGTCTAATACGGGAATTGGGCCATAAAAGTGCAAAAGACTCTGAGGTCAATCAGGAATATGGAACCTAACATCCTGCATCGCTACAGCACACGACGGTGCAAACAAATCATGGAGAGTGATTATGAAGCTTACATTGAGCAACTTAAGCTAATGGTTAAGGAATCACAAGACCAGATGCTCCGTCAACAATGCGAAATGCAAACTCAAATCGCAAAACTTATGGAACTAATGACAACCTCCGTGAAAGAAAAAGGGTAAGCCAGCACTGCTAAAACAAGGAATAATCCTCACCATTGAAAGTCCCCCTGCTAATAATCCAAAACCCACCCAAGGGGAAGCTAAACAAGAACAACAGCCCGCTTCTACACCTGTTGCTCAGGCTCCACTAGTCATCTACCTTAATCCCATTGCGACGGGTCAATTCATTTTCGGTACTCGAGGGGTGAATGTAGGAGTCTCATCAGCAGATTTGATAACCCTTGACCATGACAAGCTAGAGAAAACAGAAGGTCAAAAGTCCACCATGACTGTGAAAGAAGTGAAAAAATTCCTTTTACTGGAAAAATGCCTCCAAGCTATTGAAGGGAGTGATAAGTTTAGAGCTCTTGACACGCAATCGCTGTCTTTGGTGTCCAACCTTGTCATTCCCTCAAAGTTCAAAGTCTCAGAGTTTGAGAAGTTTAATGGAACCACCAACCCTTCCGTCCATGTCTGAATGTACCTGTAAAAGATGACCGAGTATGAGAAAGATATAAAGCTCCTCATCCATTGCTTCCAGCACAACCTCATTGGGGTAGCAGCTCGATGGTATATCGAGCTAGACAATGTGAAAATTCAATCATGGGCTGACTTGGCTAAGGCTTTTCTAAATCAATACAAGTATGTGTCGAATTGGGTGCTAGATCAACTTTCTCTCATGAATTTTGAGAAGGGATCCACTGAAAGTTTTAGGCAATACAGCCAAAGGTGGAAAGAGGAAGCAGCCTTAGTCCAGCCTCCCCGTACAGAAAAAAAGATGACAGTCACTTTCATTCACACCTTACATGCTTCTTATTATGAGAAGCTCGTAGGAAATACCACCAAGAAAATTGCAGACCTAGTTCTCTCTGGAGAAATGATTGATTGAGCCATTAAGAGTGGTAGAATGTTAGCCGAGGAAACATCTGGTTCGAGCAAGAAGCCTACTGCCAGTAAAAAAAAGGAAAAAGAGGCTAATGCCATAAGTTATGCTAGCTCATATCAGCCAAAACAATGTCAAATACCCGACCCTCACTACCCAAGCACGTTGTATTCTCGCCTTATCACAATACCTCCTCAGCCAATTAATGCCATATCCTACAACCAATCCTTTGCAATCCCATCCAACCCACCACAAAGCTACTCTCTGCAAGTCCACCAAAATACCCATCGAACAACCAATAATGCACCTAGCAATCGAGGTTTGAATCAACGAAGGCAACACTTTGATCCTATACCAAACCTTGTTCCAAAATCATTTAGTGGCCCTATTCTATGTCCCAGAAAAAAAACCACCATACCCGCAATGGTACAACCCTAACTGCCACTGTGAATACCACGCTAGGGCCGCAGGGCATGACATCGAGAACTACGTATCTTTCAAGAAAAATGTGCAAAATCTGATTAACTCGAAAGTTTTGCAGTTCAAGACTAGCCAAGGACCAAATATTACTGTCAATCCTTTACCAAACTACATTGAGCAAGCTGCAAACATGATCGATAGCGAGCCATAAAAATTGTGTCCTTCCATTAAGACCTGATTTTGATAACAAGGTTATGACGGAAGCCCCTGCACTTTTTCTGTCCCTTTTATGTAATGTCAATAAATGAAAACCTACCTGTCCTCGCCCAAAGGCAGGTAGGCGTCTTATATAAAGGGCATTTGTATCAAACATTATCGATGAAATGACTTTTGCATATATCATTCCATATTGCATGCATACATCACTTTTCAATCTCTTTGTCTTAATTAATCTTTTGCCTCTATTCTTATCTGAATCCCCGGGTTGTGTGTGTGCTGTTTGCAATGTTTATTTCTTTACCCTTTCAAGTATCCTGACGACAGTGACATGGATGGGTCTGATGGGTCTTTGAAGATTGATTTTGAACAGTCAATGTGCACTAGTGAAGTTGATTCTGAAGAAGATTTCGAAGAGAGCTCTTCACCACCAGACTTTTAAGATTAGTTGAGCAAGAGGAGAAATAGATCATGCCCATGAAGACCCAACAGAAGTTATAAATTTGGGTACTCAAAAGGATCAAAAGGAGGTTAAAATTGAAACATCAATAAAGTCAAACAATTAGGATCGAGTTGATAAACATACTCTAGGAATATCGAGATGTATTTACTTGGTCATATCAAAACATGCTAGGACTAGACACTGATATAGTGGTCCACAACCTTCCTATCAAGCATGGATGCAAACCTATTCGGTAAAAGTTAAAAAGGATGAAGCCGAAAATGCTCCTCAAATTAAAGAGGAAGTCAAGAAGTAGTTTGATGCGGGGTTTATCGAAATAGCCAAATATCCAAAATAGGTTGCTAATATAGTCCCAGTCCTAAAGAAAGATGGCAAAGTACGAATGTGCGTTGATTATCGAGATTTGAATTGAGCTAGTCCCAAGGATAACTTCCCACTACCCTACATCAACACTCTGGTAGACAACGTGGCCAAGAATTCTCTGTTCTCCTTCATGGATAGATTCTCGGGCTACAACCAGGTTAAGATGGCCCCAAAGACAAGGAGAAAACAACTTTCGAAACCATGTAGGGGATATTTTACTATAATGTCATGCCCTTCAGACTCAAAAATGCTGGGGCAACCTATCAACGGGCCATAGTAGCCTTATTCCATGACATGATGCAAAAAGAAATTGAGGTCTACGTTGATGACATGATTGCCGAGTCAATGAAACACAAACCTTTAGAAACTTTTTGAACAGCTACAAAAATTTCAGCTCAAATTGAATCTTGCCAAATGTACCTTCAAAGTCATTTTGTGCAAACTTTTAGGCTTTATAGTCATTGAAAAAGGGATTGAAGTTAACCTAGACAAAGTCAAAGCCATTCAAGATATGCCACCACCTTAAACCCAAAAGGAAGTGAGAAGCTTTTTGGGGAGACTAATCTATATTGCTAGATTCATATCCCAGCTCACTAATAAATGTGACTCCATCTTTTAACTCCTTCGCAAACGAAATCCGGGAAAGTGGAATGAGGCATGTCAAGAAGCCTTTAATAAAGTCAAACGTTATCTGTCAAGCCTGCCAGTGTTGGTATTGCTGATGCCTAGTTGACCTTTAATCCTTTACTTGGCAATCTTCAATAAGGCTATAGGTTGTGTATTAGGGCAATATGATGAGTCAAGAATGTGGGAACAAACAATCTACTGCTTAAGCAAAAAGTTCATAGAACACGAGTGCAACTACTGTGCAATCAAGAAGTTGTGCTGTGCTTTAGTGTGGACAACCAAGAGACTCAGGCAATACATGCTATATCACACCACATAGTTGATTGCAAGGCTTGATCTTATCAAGTATCTATGCGAAGCCCCTGCACTATCAGGAAGGTTGGCTAGATGGCAAGTCCTACTTTGTGAATACGACATTGCTTATGTCAGTCAAAAGGCCATCAAGGACAGTTCGATAGCTAATCTTTTGTCAAGTCGAGTGGCAAATGATTATGAACCCTTAAGTTTTGACTTCCCAGATGAAGATCTAATGTGCATTTCTGAACACAAAATGCCTCTAACCAAGATCGATCCTGGAAGATGTATTTTGATGGAGCATTAAATACTCTAGGACATGGAATTAGGGTAATATTGATGTCACCCAATGGGAGTCATTATCCGTTCACAACAAGGCTAAATTTCTACTGCACAAAAATATCACAGAATATGAAGCTTATGTCATAGGGCTTCAAGCAGCCATTAAGAGGAATGTCAAGACATTATATGTGTTCGGTGATTCAGCCCTAGTTATCTACCAATTGAAAGAGGAATGGCAAACTGCGATGCCAAGCTGATGCAGTATGGAAAGCTAATAACAGAGCTCAAGAAAGAATTTGATGATATCAGTTTTTGACACTCACCTCGAGAAGAGAACCAAATAGCCGATGCTTTGACTACCTTGTCATCCATGTTTAAAGTTAACCAAGAGTCGAACGTTGCTTCCGTCCAGATGAGCATTTACACAATTCTAGTTCATTGTCATAGCGTCAAAAAAGAGAAGGATGGCTTACCATGGTACTATGACATCCTTTGCTACATTAAGGATCAGCAATATCCCAAACATGCAACCAAGACTGATAAAAGGACTATCAGAAGGTTGGTTGCTAGATTTGTTCTAGATGGAAAAATCTTATACAAAAGGAGTCACGATCAAGTATTGCTCAGATACGTCGACATTCCTGAAGCCAAAATGATCCTAGAAGATGTTCATTAAAGGATTTGTGGCTCACATGCTAATGGACATTGGATGGCCAAGCAAATCATGAAAGAGGGCTATTACTGGTTGACCCTCGAGAGAGACTGCATCAATTACACCTGAAAATGCCATAAGTGTCAAATCTATGCAGACAAGATCAATGTCCCTCTAGCGCCACTTCACGTCCTGATGGCTCAGTGGCCCTTCTCCATGTACGGTATGGATATGATTGGGCCGATCACCTCTAAAGCTTCCAATGGGCATCACTTCATCTTGGTAGCAATTGATTATTTCACCAAATGGGTGGAGGCTGCCTCGCATGCTAATGTCACTAGATCAACCATCTGTAAGTTTGTCAAGCGAGACATCATCTGTAGATATGGTCTCCCAAACCAAATCATCACAGACAATGCAAGCAACTTAAAAAATAAAATAATGCAAACGGTCTACTTACAATTCAAAATCCAGCATCATAATTCTATCCCTTACAGTCCAAAGATGAATAGGCAGTTGAGGCAGCCAACAAAAACATCAAATGAATAGTTGAAAAAATGGCCAAGACTTACAAAGATTGGCATGAAAAGCTATCCTTTGCACTTCATGCCTATCGGACCTTAGTTCACACTTCCACGGGTGTTACACTATTTTCCCTTGTCTATGGGATAGATGCTGTATTGCCTATAGAAGTCATGATCCTTCTGTCAGAGTCTTGATGGGAACCAAACATAAAAAGGTTGAATGGGTCAAGAACATATACGACCAACTCAACCTCATCGAGGAAAAATGCATGAAAGCCATCTGCCATGGTTAAATGTATCAAAGACGCATGATCCGAGACCACGACAAAAGATGCACCATGACAATTTTATCCAAGCGAATTGGTACTAAAAAAGATCCTCCTAATTCACAAAGATGCACGGGGCAAATGGACCCCTAATTAGGAAGAACTGCATGTCGTGAAGCAAGCCTTGTTTGGAGGGGCCTAATCCTGTCAGAAATGGATGGCAACGCCTTGTCTAACCCAGTCAGCTCAGATTCTATCAAGAAATATTACACGTAAAGGGTGCAAACCTAAAAGGCATCTCTAAAAAAAGAGAAAAACAAAGAAAAAACCAAAAACCAAAAAAAACAAAAACCAAAAAAAAAACAAACAAAAAAAGAAGAAAACAAAAAGGGGTCCAGATGAAAATCTGGAAAGGGCATCGAGCAACCAACCCGACTACAGTTGAAAACCGACAAGGGTGACTTGAGAAGATCAATTTTGATAGGGCATAGACTGAGATTACTTACAGAACAATGCGAAGCAATCCTAAGGATCATTCGAAGATCAGCTCATACTAGTCACATTCATTGTTCGAGAAAGATCCTAGAAAGCACTTAAAGAACATCCATGTCGTGATCGTCAAAGGCATCTTTCGCCCAAAAGATCATATTTCTTACCACTAAATCACTTGTTTGTCAAATAGTATATTGAGTTTTATCTCTTTGCTGTCATGAATAAATATTGTCTTGCTTCTTTTAACCTCTGTACAATTCACATTGCACTTGTCATTACTGATAATGTTTGATAATCAACTGAAATATGTATCAGGACATCTCAATATTACATCAAAAGGAAAAGAAAAGCATAAGAAACTCTAC
>JBBYHK010001505.1:0-12534 GCA_038382065.1 Adansonia grandidieri | reverse complement strand
TCAATTCTAGCCAAACCTAAAAAACCAAACCAACTCACTTGACCTAACTCGACTTAACTAAAAAAAGTCAATAACCTGAAAATTTACTAGCTTAAACTCGAAAATACCTGAACTTGAAAGTATTCAAATCCAAAATTAGTCAAACTAGAAATGACCCAAGCTTGAAATAGCCTAAACCCCAAATAACTTGAACCTAAAATGACCCAAAGTCAACATGAGCTAAACAATTAACTCAAAATGACTCGAATCCAAAATGACTAAACCAAATAAACTCGGGTATTAAACCTAATTGACCTAATTGTTAAACCTGATTACTTGAACCCAAAATGAGTCGAATCCAGAGTGACTTAAACCCAGTAAACTCAAGTGTCAAACCTGATTGACTTGAACCTAAAATAAATGGAAACCCAAAATAACCTAAAACCTGAAATAACCTAAACCTAAAATGACCTAAAACTAGACTAACTTGAACCCAAAGTGACCTAAACTGAAACAGTCCAAAAATCTAAAGATCCAAAATGACCCAACTCAAGTTATCCCAACCCAACCTATCAATTAACAGGTCTAATGCCTTGTTGGCTTTAATCTTTTCAACTTTGTTGTTATTTAAACTTTTTTGATCAATTTAAGTCTTTCAATATTATGAAAAATAATACATACACTTCTTAGAAAACACATTTTAGAAATGCATAATATCATTGTTTAAAAAACCAGATTAGATCACCCTAATTCAACTGGTTAAATCGGGAATGAAAGGTTTAACTGATCCGGACTATTAAGAAACCAAGTTTCAATTGAACTGGCCTAGAACTGATTCAACCAATAAAAAACTATTTAAAAACCTCCAAAACATATTAAAAAAATCAAGAAAAATCATTTATTATATTTTTTAATTTTTTAAAATTTTTTTATTTGATGAGATTTGAACCCATAACTTCTAAAAGTTATATTAAAGACTAAACCATTTAGCCAAATACACATTTTTATTAATAATTTAGTATATTTAACATTTATTTAATATTAATATTCTTTTAATAATATTGAAAATCCTATTTAAATCAACAGACAGGTTCAACAAGTTTAACTGGTTGAACTCGTAATTGAAGGTCACATCAATTTGGCCTTTTGGTTTGGTTTTTTAACTTTGCACAATAACAAATTAAAATGTATTTCAAAAATTTAAGATTATTTGATTTTTTTAATTGCTATAAAGCTTATTTGTTTTGTACTACTCTTTATTAATATTGAGTAAAATAAATAAGTCAATTGTTATTTTTGTATAATATATTATTTTTATTCCCAATGTAGAAATTTTTTTAATTTACAACCCTTTGAAGTGTTTCAAACATTTTAAATACATTTATTTCATTGATCGCTATAAAAAAAATTAATGAAAATTGTTATTTTCATTGTCATATGAAGATTCATGTGACATAAAATACTATTAAAATATCAAATATGCCCTTTAATTTTGCAAGATGGACGTGTAAGTGTTCAAAGTTCCAACTCATGTAATGTAATTTGTCTAATGAACATCCAGATGGATATTGGCATAATGCTAAAGGGGCATTTGGTTTAAAGAATGTTTTACTACCTTTGGTGATAGGTTTTCGCTTCTCAACATGACAAAACAGATCCTATCAATCTTACATGCATGTGTTTGGTTGACTATCCCTTCATTAAAGATGAACATGTTTAGATGGCCAGGAATGCAACATTTGGAATCATCACATTACTAAAATACCCTTATCTTTGTATAAGCCAATAACATTTTATTTAATTATTGTAATAAAGAAAATGATATTAGTAAATTGCAAAAGCAATAAACCTAAAAAAAAATAAAGAAAAAAAGAAAACCTAAATGCAATAAACCAATATAGAAACTACTATTGATGCCAAAAGTATAAATTTGTTTACATATTTGGAATTCAAGTTCATTAGTTACTAGAGAAGTCATGACCTAAAGCTATCAACAAATGAAAGCTATTTTACAAAAGCAAGTTAGAAACAGTAGATAACAAATATCAATCTATGGCACCTCAAACATAAGCCACAAAGTCAAAATATTGTAAACTAAGATCCTAGTGTATGCAAGTACAAGAGATTGCCAATATCTTCGTAAAAGCTTTGAGCATAAAGAGAAGCTGCACATTAACAGAAGGGTTGAAGTCAAATGATATACCTTTTGAATTCCTTTGGCAAAGAAAAGAAGAAATCTACCTTGTGTATATCTTTGCCAATATATTCTCCTACTATAAGCATTTCATCTTTGGAGAGGCCTTCAATTTTCATGATTTTTGTGACAATTAGGAGCAACCGCATTTCAAACAGTGCAAATGATAATTTTCATAGTATAAGAAATGATAGAAACCATGAAATTAGAAACCTTTTATAGAATTTCATAATGTAAATTTCTAAAATAACATATCAAACATGCATATCCTCTAAAAATGTAGCAAAGCATGCATATCCTTAGTAAGCCCTTTTATGCATACAATTATCTAGGGTAACGTAATGCATTCATTAAGAAAATACCCTTTAATTTGATAAAACTTTGTATCATAGACAAACATTTGCCAAAATACATTCACTAAAGCACTACCCTTCAATTTGATAGAATTTCATACCTAAATGATCAGAGAATCGTGCAACAATTGGTAGTAGAGATTGAGTTAAAAAAAATCACCTCTAAAGCCCTTAATTTCAAAATCCATAAACAATAATTAGACCATAAGCCCTAATTTCAAAATTTATAACCACATAATCAAACCTGTAAAATAAACATAATTTCAAAATCCTTAAACCTCATTTTTAAAATTTATAATCACATAATCAAACCCTTAAACCTTTAATTTCAAACATATATCGCATAATCAAACCCCAAAGAAAACCCAATTTCAAAATCCTTAAACCATTTTAAAATTTTAAACCCTAATTTTAAACCTTATAATCGCATAATCAAACCTCCAAAATCTTATATCAACTAGAAGCCATAAACCCAAATTTGAAAACCCATAATTGATGGAGCAAAATGATATATTAAATTTTCTTACCTCAATGCAACTTTTACTCATGAAAGGTGGAGAAGAGACTGATTCGAAAGGTGGAGCAATAGATGGAGCACTTGAATATGGGTTTGGTTCAGAGCAAAGACTGATTTGAAAGGTGAAGGAATTGAATATGGGTTTGGGGTGTAGCAAACACTAATTCAAGAGGCAGAGTGGTGGAGTAATAGATGGAATACTCAATTATAACATGTTTTATTTTAAGGTTAACATAGTCAATAACATAAAATTTAAGGGGTAGAAAGGCCATAAATTTTACATTCCGAGCAAAATGTTACATAACCTTAGAAAATGCTGGTTATGACTTTACCCTTTATATTACCCAATTTTAGTACAGTAGGTAGTAATACAGCACCGAGCTTGGGGGAAGTTTTTAAAACCAACATGGTATTGTCATGACGGAATATTATATTACCCCCGGTAATAAAAATATTCTTTGAACTAAACACTCCGTAAGTTGGTAGATTTTGTCAAATTTTAATGTTGTTTATGAAATAAATGAATTTAAAATAATTTTAAAATATCATAAATTTAAAAATAAAGTTTTTGAAAGTCAACATATGAAAAATTAAAATATTTTACAAAAATCATGAATGTTTGATATAATTTACTCTATAATATTCCATTCGACAATTTGTCGTGATATTAATAATTTCTACTAATCAATATTGAATGAGAATAATTTTACATCCCGACATTTAATTTTACGAACATAATATTTTCTTTGCATATATGTGTGTGTATATACATACATATATATATATATATACATATATATACATATATATAAAGTGGCTAACTAAGTTTGGTGTCACTAAGTCAAGTGACACCAATTTAATTTAGTGAAATTACACAAAAATCTAAATTAGATGATAGTAAATTCATAAAAGATAAAAATTTCATTTAGTATAGAATTTAAATATTTTTAATTAACTTTATTTTTTGAAATTTTCATCCATAAAAAGAAAAAAACTAGCCACCACTTTAATTCCAAGTAATTTATTTTTTTATTTTTTCTCTCATCCACACATTGGATGTGTCAAAAACAAGTATTAATTGGACTCGAATTTGTTCTACCATGGTTTTTTTTTTTTTTCCTTTTTGTAAAATATCATGTTGGGTTTTAGGTAGATTTCACGATAAGAAGTCTGTGAACATGAAACCTTCCTATTAGACCTATATATGAATCTTCACCTTGCTTCAGTTTTATTATTGTTAATAATGCGTTAAATATGATTATAATACAAAATAATATAAATTATTAAAATATAAAAAATTATATATATGTAAGAATTTGAATATTATTATACGAAAAGAATAATATAAATACAATATCAATACATGATCTTTTTCTCCCCTAATACCACTCATTTAATTAACTTTTACCATAATTGCACCTTAATTGATTAAGGTTTGTCTCAATTGCCACTCAATAGATTACCTATTACCAAAACTACCCCTTAAAAGTTTGCCCTTAAATTTGCTTTTATTCACTAAATTACCCCCAATTGACAATCAATTAAAAGGATTATTTTTATATTACTTACTAGAATTGGGCACAACCATTTATATGGAAGTAAAAGAAGATTTGTAGAAAAAATATTTGCTATTGATATTAATAAAAATGTAAAAAGATTAGATAATTTTTTTAAATGGGCAGTTACTTTTAAAGGTGAAAATGAGAGGGTAGTTTTTTTTATGTGGATGGATGAAAAAGATTTAAAATGATAAAAAATTTTACTTTAAATTTGAGCAAGTAGTTTTTTAAATTTAAGTTGATGTTAAGGAATGAGGAGTTTTTTAAAAAGAAATTGATAATTTTTTAAATTTGTGTAGTTTTTTAAATATAAAAGTACATAAATATTCATATTATTATTATTATTTTAATTTTTTTATATTTTTCCCAACGGAATTGGTATTTTATTAATTTATGACAACAACTCAATTAAAAGCTTTAATATTATTATAGTATTAGTTCTAATTAACCAACAAGTATAATTCGTAGGCAAGTAAGCTAAGCAACGTGATCTTGATTCCAATCATGTTGGGCTAAAAGTGATCATAGCCGGTGGCTTGAATTTTTGTATTTTTCTTGTCCAATTCGAATCAGGTTTGGTCCAAAAGCCCAAATTACTATTTAAATATTAAAATAAATTAAAAATATTTTTATATTGATATTTATATATTTTTATAATTAAATTTAAATTTAAATAAAAATTTTAAATTTTTATTACTACATTGTAATTTGGGTTAGGTTGAAGCGACTCGAATTAACGAAAATTTTGTCTAAGGCCTGACCCATGGATAGGTCTACTTTAGACAATAAGGTTATCATTTCATATATTATTGGTAGAGTTTTTAAAGTTTATAAACGTAATTAAAATATTTATTATATTAATTTATTATTTTTTTAAGCAGTTGTACTTATCCAATGAAGTTATACAATACTGTAATTGAATTCTTAAATTAAATAAGTTTTACGGTTAAAATAAACTTCAGCTGGTAAAAATAAGTACTAATAGAAACAAAGCTTGATCAAGGCTGATTTTTGGCTCATTTATGTTATAATCTAGTGTTGCAACGTGGCCTAAATACTAATCCTAACCAGCCGGACTTAAAATGGTGAGTATCCATTGTTTCTATATAAATATCTATATATAATTATTTCCTTTTATTTCTAGGGGCCTATGTCATGATTATTGTACTTTATTTTTAGTACCTAGGGACTGAGTTGTCGAGATGAATTACTCACCCGACTTCTCTGAATAGTCGTTATGAAATGAACATTTTTTTTTAGTTGACACCAATATGTTTTGGCCAAGTGAGATTGAATACCTACCAGAGTCTATATTTTAAGAATTACAAAACCTATAAAAACAAAATCTGAGGTCTGCACTCATACTAGAGATTGCTTGACAGGGTCCAAAAATCGGTTATAATCACAAATAAGGATCAAGCTTCTCATGATGCCCGACAATCGGTACCTTATTGATCATGTGTTAAAATAAATTTGATTTTTATTCAGTTTCAATATTTGATATTTAATTATAATTCTCGTAATATTTTATTAAAAAAATTTATTATTTTAAGAAAGTCAGGTTTTAGTGCTTTTGAAAATCACAAAATTATTTGTACCCTCCCGGGGAACCAAGTGGACACAAATTCTCCATCGTATCCCGTTGAAGAACCATGCGAAATATGAAAGGTTTCATTTTCTCAAAATTGAAAAATCCTGACTTTCTATTTGAAAAGGATATCAACAATCCATAAAATTTCTCACATATTCTAGTAGGAATTCTACGTATTAATTTAATATGGAGACATTGCTTTTATAAAAAAAATAATTTTTATTATAAAAAATAGACACTATGATGTAAAAATGACCTAATATGATGAACCTATTCTTAATGTGTATTTTCGATATGAAAGTATCCTAGTACGCATATAGGATATGATTCTAATGCAAAATTATGAAAACACCCTTGGGATATACCTTCTACATGAAAGTATCTCGATAACCCTTAATAGACTAAAAAATGAATGAAAAAGGGTAAACTTATCCTAAATATTCACTTTCGGTCAAAAAGCATTCTAATGCTTATTTAAGACTAGACTCGAAGAAAAATTACGAAAATACTGTAAAATGATCTTGGAAAACTAATCCAATCCTAAAAATTCACCTTTGGCGTAAAAGCATCTCGGTGAGCAAAATTAACAAAATGCCCCTAGGGTATACCTTTAACATGAAAGTATCTCGGTATTCCTAATGGGCATTAACATGACCTTAAAACGCTAAGCGAATCCTAAACATTCACCTTTGGCATAAAAGTATCTAGATGAACAAAATTATAAAAATGCCCCTAGGGTATACCTTTGATATGAAAGTATCTTAATACCCCTAATGGACACTAAAATGACCTTAAGCGAATCCTAAACATTCACCTTTGGCATAAAAGCATTTCGGTTACTATCTAAGACTCGATTTTAAAAATTATCAAAATGCCTCTAGGGTTCAGCTTCAACATGAAAGTATCCCGGTAACCACAATAGACCATAAAATAACCTTAGAAGGCTAAACCAATCTTAAAATATTCACCTTTTGCGTAAAAATGTCTTTATGAGCAAAATTACCAAAATGCCCCTAGAATATACCTTCGACGTGAAAGTACATCGGTAACCCTAATGGATCGTAAAATGATCTTAGAAGACTAAACTAATCCTAAAAATTCACCTTTAGCATTGTAAACATCTTATTTTGTCTGGGCCAATCTCTAGCAACCTAAGGCATAATCAAAGAGTGATGAAATAAAAAATAGAAATAAAGCTTAGGGACAATCGTTGCCCGGTGAAAAAGTTTTTTGGGAAGTTCTAAAATGCCTATGGGCTGTATTAAAGAAAATGTAAAAAATGAGGCATCAAAGGCCACTTTTCATGGTGTCACCAAGGTTATACACAAATCAATTTCCCATTATTTCTGACCAAGTTGAGGTAAATCGAGAAGCCGCAGGTTCATACAAGTTATATTAGGGCGTAACTATTGATACGAGGCCTTTATGGCGCGAAAAACTTGAATTTTCACATGTAGTATTAATACAAGAGGGTTTGGTATCGATACCTAAGATGTGGTATCAATAACTAGATGTTTGTATTGATACAGACCTTGGCAGTAGTTGAAGTTGTGATTTTTGGCAAAATGTATCGATACATAAGCATGAGTATCGATACAAACCCATGGGTATCGATACTGGCCTTTAAGTCTCGAGACTAGAAACATTTTTTGCTCCTAGTATCGATAAACGATTAATTATATTGATACTCAGGAGTAAAATATACCTTGTGTTTGATACAACATGTTCATATTGATACACCAAGGCATTTTTGCCTAGTTTGAGCCATATTTTAGCCTTCGAAAACCCGATTTAAACTTTTTTTAGACCAAGGAACTATCATTTAATATTATAAACCTCTATTATCGGCTCATTAACGGATTTTAAACAAATTTTAAAGCACAAACAACCATTGACAAAGGTCACTTTCACAATATATATGGTTGTAAAAGGGTGGTAGGCATATCTCTGCTATGAGACTGCTGTAGCCTTTCTGCCTCCTTGCTCAGCATTATAGAAATAATAAAAAAGGAGTCAGCTGAGCATGGTAGTTAGAGAACCAATCAAAAGTAACCCTGCATTGTCTCTTAAAAAGAGTAATGATCAACCAAAAAAAAAAAGAAAGAGTTGGAAAGAGCCAAAAAAAAGACTCTTATCAATCTAAAAAAAAAAATCTTTATCCATTCCCATAAATTCTCTAGCAACTTTAGCTCCAAAAACTCACCAAAAGCACTATTCCCTTATCTTTCAATCATAACCAACCTCCATTCTCATAGGTACCCTAAATCACTATCGAAAAACCTTCAAGAACCCAACTTTCTACACATTTTGATCCTTGAAAAGCCTCACCATCAACCATATCACCAAAAAGCTACTTTCTTTTATCCTTTTCTTGCTAAATAATAGCAAGGAAAAGGAAGAAATTAAGCCTACAGCCACTACTTTAAGAAAAAGGGAAGTTTAAGTTTTTTGGTATATCCCCTCTACCTTGATCTTTTTAGTTTCTATTTTGTCATTAACATCATTTTAGTAAACCCTTTTTATGCTTTTTTGGCCACCTTAGGTTTCCCATGCATTTTTTGTGGTTTTGGTTGTTGTAGTTTAGGATCTTGATGTTTTTTTGGTGACTTCATGCTGCTTGGTTAACTAAGCATGCTCTTTTGCATTTTCATCACCATAACAGCCTCTATCCATGTACTTCTTGCCATGTTCCTTGCATATTCATGTCTTCATCTCATGTTTAAAATATGCATATTAACATGACATAAGTATGCTCATGCATTTCCTAGAAACTTGATAGGCTCCATGAAATAAAAATGCCTTTTTAGCAAACTCTTTTTAAACATGTTCATCCTAAGTATGTTCATGCATCTATCTATCATCTCCATGCATTTTTTTGTCATCTTTTCTATGAAAAATATTAGCTTTGCTTGTGCATATATGTCTTTCATATTCTGCATTATTTTTTGGTACTTTGCTTGTGTTGAGATGCATGCTTAAGTGCTAAAAAACTCGATTTTAAAAATATCCCCAAGTTAAGCACATCCTATCTCTCATACATGGAGAATAACATGGGCTTAAGATTTTTATGAAGTTGGTTTTCCAACCTTAGGGGCAAAGCAAGTATTTAGTTCTGGATTCATGGAAGAATGAGTATAAGAGTACTGGTTTTTAAAAAATGAAATGAAGTCTTTTAGTTGGAAATGTGAACCCTTGGTCCTAGCCAACCACCTTCATAGTGACATGGTCAACGAGTTATTCTATCATCCCAAACTACTTCGGGATTGTGGAATGAACTTGTGATGCCCATGTCAACCTCTCATCTTGGTTACGGATGTTCGAACATCCATGGCCCGAGCTTAACCTAAAGAAAAACCAAAATATCGAACATCTCCCTTATTTTGTTTTGGCAACACAATGGCCTATCTTGAAAATTTATTAAAAAATAAAAAATGATTTATCCAGAATGTATTGGTATTTTTTCCTTGAAGGGTTTTGAATTACCTTTCCAACAATGTCTCATTTGCTTTCAGATCATCTCAAATGAAATAGTTACCATTTTTCAAATCTTCATTGTTCGGGACCCCTAAATCCAACAAGCAGTTTATTGTTTGGGCTATTTTGGCCCAACAAACAACATTTTTGAATCCCTTGAATTTTTCCCATAGAGTTCATGAATTTCCCTTTTTGGAATATTTTTACATTAATCCTCATCGAGTTACCTTTCCAATGGTACCTCGTTTACCCCCCGAGACCTCCGGATAAGCTCGAAATAAATTTAGAAAGAGAAACAACATGATATTGTTCTCTGTTTTTAACCTAATTTTGAAACGTTTTTATTAAGGCATTCGATTGCCTCATGATCTACTCGGCTCATTCTCATAATCTAAACCTTTTAGACTCAGACCAAGGCTAAACAAAAAGAAGAACATTTTAGCCAAACCTACGACTCTCGATTTTTAAAAATCCCTTATTTTCAAGAATATGACCCACTCTTTTTAACGTCGAAGATTTTTATATTCGGGGATACTCTAACCCCACTTCTCTAAAGGGATACTCCAACCCCGCTTTTACCTCAAAATGACATTAAAATTTAATTTTTGAGGATACTCCAACCCCACTACTCTGAGGGGATACTTTAACCCCGCTTTTACCTCAAAACGATATTAAATTTTCATTTTTAGGGATACTCCAATCTCACTTCTTCGAAGGGATACTCTAACCCCGCTTTTACCTCAAAATGACATCAAATTTTTGCCTTTGGGGATACTCCAACCCCGCTCTCCACATTCCTTCTAAAATCCAAACTGTTTTCCCCAGGATAACCCAAGTCATCGAAATCTTTTTTTCTCCTTAAATTTCCACTAAATCCGACTAAGTCTCAACATTGTTATCTCGGTTATTCATTGATAATTGAAGATAATTATGAGAAACATTTCGATCATCCCTCCTTTTCATGTATTTTGTGTGGATTTATTTATTGTTCTCTTTTCCACCTTACTAATACATTTGCTTTAGTAGGGACCTCAGACATTCATGCTTTAGAGATCATTTTCAAAATCACAAAACGATATCCCATGTCATTATCTCTCCAGTGTCAGACATAAAATATTTGATTTTTTTTTTAAAACCTATCCGGAGATCATTTTCATCAAAAACCCCTATGTTTCTCACCTCTCCAAGGTGCATAGGTGATAAAATTTTTATTAAAACTCAGACTCGTATCTTTACAAAATTTCATACATTAGAGGGAATTATATTTAAATAATGATAAAAATGAAACTGAGGAAACTGAGATTCAAGTAAGATATAGTTAAATGGTATCGATTTTCGGGCGTCGTGGAGGTGATAATCCTTCCCCACACGTAACCAACTCTCGAATCCAAAACAATGAATCTCTGGAATTATTTTCAATAGGCATCGGGTCATGCCTAACTTAAAATGATTGGTGGTGACTCCAAGTTTATGGCCACTTCGTCGTGGCCATCCAAGACTAGTCGGATGAGCGATTCGTCCAATGGCCTTTCACTCCTTCATGTCAAACATCATCATATTTTTTAAGTCGAGCACACTTTGGCCCTTTGGATTGTCCGAAGTTCGTAAAAGCTAGGCACGTGGAACATCGACAAGCATAAAAGCATCCTGATAAGAAAAATTACCAAAATACCCTTAGAATATATCTCTGATGTGAACGTATCTCGGTAACCCTAATGGACCTTAAAATGACCTTATAAGGCTAAACTAATCCTAAAAAATTCATCTTTAGCATAAAAGCATCTCGATGAGAAAAATTACCAAAATGCCCATAGGGTATAGCTTCAACATGAAAGTATCTCGGTAACCCTAACTTATCACTAAAATGATGAGAATTGAATGAACCTATCCTAAATATGCAACTTTGGCATAAAGCATCTAGATTACTACTTAGGACTCGATTTTAAAAAAAAATTACCAAAATGCCCTAAGGTATACCTTTGACGTGAAAGTATCTCGGTACCCTAATGGACACTAAAATGATGAAAAGTAGATGGATTTAGTCTAAATGAAAAAGCTAAAAATTTAAGTTTGACTTAAAATACAAAATTTACAATCAAGCCCCTAAATTTTTGAAAATTACAATTTGTATCCTTCGAAAGATCGAACAAATATAAAAAGTTCTAAAAATTTCTATATCCCTACGAAAGGCCCTTTAAAACTAGTAAAATGTCCAATTTGCCCCTTAAATACTATCATTTGTTGTTTAGTACCTAAACTTTTCTAAATTTCATTTTAGTCTCTATATGATGAAATAACAAAAAAAAAATCATAAAATCACATGAAAAATACAGCAAATATGTTAGCAAGAATTTGGCCAAAAACCTTGGCCTTAAAAAAAAAAAAATTTCTACATTTTGCAAAATGGCCCATAAGTTTCTTAAAGTTGCATTTTGACCTCTACATAAAAAAAACATCACAAAAGATCATCAAATCAGCCAAGAATTAACCCAAAATCATGAAAAAAGATCTACATGGAGGTTCGGTCAAGCACTTTTGGCCGCAAAACACGATTTTTGCATTTTTGCAATTTAGCCCTTAAATTTTCTAAAATTACAAAATGGCCCATAAAATGTTAAAATTACCCCAAACATGTTCCAAAACACACAAAATCAATTTTCTAACAGCCCATGAAGCTCTCTACCAAACCAAAAATGGCAGAAAAAAGTTTACATATTTTATGATTTAATCCTTAAAATTGCTAATATTTACAAAATAGGCTAAAAAAACATGAAACCAAGATAACAATATGCACAAAATCATCATTACCAATTCATATCAAATTCGGCCAAGATAAGAAATAAATATGCATCAATATTTTGTAACAC
>JBBYHK010001484.1:6815-60399 GCA_038382065.1 Adansonia grandidieri | reverse complement strand
GAGTCTAGTCCTAGATAAACATTCAGATGCTTTTAGGCTAAAAGTGCATATTTAGGATAGACCCACCCTTTTCTAATCATTTTTTAGTCTTTTAGGGTTTGTCGGGATACTTTCATGTGGAAAGTATACCCCAAGGGTATTTTCATAATTTTAAATTAAAACCAAATCCTATATGAGTTCTAGGACACATTCACATCAAAATTACATGTTAAGAATATGTTCATCATATTGGGTCATTTTTAGGTCATAGAGTCCATACTTTTTAATAATAAATAAGGCAATTTTTCTTAATTAAATTAATACATAAGATTCATACCAGAATATTTGAGGAATTTTATGGATTATTTTAATAGCGAGATATCCTTTCCAAATAAGAGGTCAGGATTTTTAAATTTTGAGAATATAAAACCTTTCATATTTTGCATGGTTCTCCAGCAGGATGCGATAGAGAATTCATATCCACTTGGTTCCCAGGATGGTCCAAATAATTTTGTGATTTCCAAAAGCATTAAAACATTATTTTCTCAGAATAATAAATTTGTTTAATAAAATATTACAGGAATTATAATTAAATATCAAATGTTGAAACTGAATAAAAATCAAATTTATTTTAACACATGATTGATAAGGTATTGATTGTCAGGCATCATGAGATGGTCGATCCTTACTTGTGATTATAATTGACTCCCGGGCCCTTTTAAGCAATCTTTCATAGAGCGCTGACCTCAGAGTTTGTTTTTATGGATTTTAAAATCCTTAAAATACAAACTCCGGCAGGTGTCCAATCTCACCTAGCAAAAATAAGATTGGTGGCGACTATAAATAAATGGTCATTTCATAATGACTATTTAGAGTTAAGTTGAGTGAGCGATTCATCTTGACAACTCGGTCCCTAGGTATAAAAAATAAAGAATAATAATCATGATATAGGTACCAAATAAAAAAATAATGTTATATAGATATGCATAGAACATTTGCCATTTTAAGTTGGGCTGGTCAGGATTCATATCCAGGCCATGTTACGATAGCTTAGTGACATCACGGGGATAGCTAGAGAGTCAGGCTTAAAATTAATTACGTGTTAACTAAATTTTGATTAATTTGGTTTCAACCAATATTTAATTATAATTCCTAATATTTTCAAAAAAAAAATTTTCATTGTATTTTTTTACTTATAAATTTCAATATATATTCTTCATATTTTTCACTAACCCCTTTTTGTTTCTTTTGCAGCATTATTCTTGGGGGGAATTTAGGATCGAAGTTTTATTATTTTTTAAAGTGTCAAGTCATAAAAGGTAAGTTGTTCCCTCACACACACTATGTAGATGCATTTGCATTAGATTCTTTTTCCACATATATGGAAAGGGCATAGGTACCTAACATTTTAAGGAGGGGGCGAAGTAGCTCTACCTTCTAAGGTGTTAGCCTATATCTGGGCTAGTGAAAAGCCTACCAGGTGTAAATTCCTACACCCGCCCGAGGTGTTAGCCTCATTGTGGGCATGGAAGATACTCCCACTTGAATTAAACCCTTTTCGACATAAACTGCGATGGGTAAGATTAGGGTACCTCGTTAGTTCTTTCTAGACTTAGGGAACAATTCGAGAACCTATTTAGATGTCTAACCCAAACCACATGTAATGAGCTATAGGAGACTCACCTCATTAGAGCCATAACCGGTTCTAGAGGATACCAAATTAGGTACATATGGGGGAATGCTTCCAACCCTTTATTCTTATAATTTGATTTTCTTGATATTGATACATGTATGTTATGTTATTACGATACATTTTATTTCTCATGCTAATTTGTTATATTAGGAAGGATTTTTCTTAATTTTTAGTATGATATGCATATTTCATAGAATCTTGTAAATTCATTCATGCATCTACAAAGTTCACATTCTTATATGTTCATGCATTCATAAGTTTTGTAGTGTAGTAATATGTTTCATTTATTGTAGTTTAAGGATCAAGACATGGGTGATGATTTAGAGGCAAGTGTTCACATGTCAGAGGTCATCTAAGAAGAGTTCAATCATAAAGTTCGTGGAATGAAAAATCTACTCAATAGACTGATAAAAATGGTTGAAGGTTTTTATGGGATAAAAAAGGAAAAAAAGATCACATTATTGGAAGTATTAGAATACAAAGGCAATGAAATGATTTCAAAGATAATTTTTTTAGGTCGCTTATCGAACTTTGTAAATATAAGGGTTAAAAAAATGATTGAAAAAAATGAATTATTAGGGTTTGCAAAAATCCTTAGAAACACTAATATGGTTAGGAAAACGTAGTGCTTGCAAGATCAATTCTTTTTGTTATTTTGCTTTTGAATCTTGTAAATATGGCTATGTACACCCACAATCAATGGATAAGTTAGGGAATTTTGGTTAATGAAAAATGCTATTGAATCATGACTCAAATTCCTTAAATTCTTGCCTGTATAATAATCTTCATGTTTGATTCTTAGTTAATTCTTTGACATCCAATCTATTTCATTAAGTGCTCCTCCCTTTACTCAATTATTTATTTACTCATTCATTCATACATTTGTTTATTTATTATTTCATTCATTTATGTAATTTTTCCATTCATCTACTATCATACTAAGATGCTAATAAAGATTAATGTTGTTGAGATATATACATATTCATGCAATTTGATTTAAGTTTTTTTTTTTTTTATATCTTAAGGTAAAATAACATGAATCATTAAATAGAAGATAGACAAAGGAGCTAGCTCCCCACTAGCTTCTACTGGGGATCAGGAAGTGCAAGCTGAAAGCCAAACACTTATGGTGTTCAGTATATGGAAGCTAGTCCCATAATACACATCCATGCTAACCGAGGGGCAACAAGTAACATAGGTGGGATGAGAAAGTAATTATATCACAGCTGGCAGGACCATAAGAAGTCGATAAAACAAGGAAATCCATTCGAACAATGTCCTCGACCCTAGCCTTTCATGGTTTAATGACCTTAATAGAATCAGATGATCTCTGCCATTCCAACAAAACCTAGAAAATTCCCCACCTAAGGTGCAACACTTTTTGTCTAAGGATTCCATTAACCAATGCATGCTGTTCAATATGAAGATAATTTAAAGTCTCAACATGGTCGGTAAAAGACAGAGGCTGCTATAAATTCCAACTTGAATCACTTGGATGATTCTTTGCCATGCAAAGAGCTTTTGGATTCATATTTTTCGCTAAAGAATCTAGTAAAGAATCAAGTTTCATATAATGACATGATTGAGATGATGAGAAATAACCATACATCTTGTAGAATTTTCGAGCTTGAAAATTTAGAGTTTGATACAGCTTTCGATGTTCCACTAACTAGTTTACAGCTTGACCCTTAGGGATGTCAATCTAGCAAAATTTGGAGTTGGTGGATGCTTATCAACAATGATTGGTCTAAAGGTCATCGACCTTGCAGCAGTGCACCAACCATAGGCAATTTCTATCTTGACTTTAAAATTTTGTACACTTCTTTTCGAAAACTGTGAATTATGAAAGGAATTTTGATTTGCAAATAGTATATATATGTTGTCATCGGCCATGAATTTTGTTAATAATGACTCTAATATCTTGGATAATGAGAACATTTTGAAAAAATTTTCTTCAATAGAAAATCACCATTAGATTGAATCTTCTTAGAAAAGGCCTTTACCTCCACATATATGATTGTCCCAGACATTCACTAAGACCTTTCACCACCATAGACCTTTCACATCTAAATATTTTTTCTATGGATTCCTTGAAAGTCTTACGAATAGGTTATGCTCTTAAAAGATTCAAATATCGATAGTTTGACATGTGTTGAAATAATGATAGTGTGTTCAAGATTTCCTTCATTTTGATAATCTTTTGCCATAATTTTCATACCACTTTTTTAAATCCTCAATTTAGGAAGAATGAGAGTGATCATGAGCCAAAATCTCTTTTTCCTTTTGAACAAAACCTTTTCAAACCAATTCTGGATATAGAAGATATGAGATCTGAGATCTTTTCTAAGCCAATCCAATTTTCTTTCCTAAAGGCTCAACCAGTCATTGGTGGCAATGAAGCCAATAGTATTGAGAGGCACACCCTAATCCTTTATTAAGTGCAACGTCATATTATTGAAGAACTCAAAATGACTACAAAAGGAAAAAAACCATTTTTCCTAGCAACATGTGTGACAGTTCAAATAGATGTGTTTGAAATGAAAAATGGCCTTTTTTCTCTATCCCTTCTCAAACATAGAAAATTATTCCCTTTGCAATCCTCTTTGAGCCTGATAATATATTTTCTTTTGTTGAACCTTAATCAAGGATTACTGTCCACACTAAGGGGCAAATGAGGTGAAGTTTTGAAAAAAAAAAAGGACAAACTCTTATCTAGAGTTACAAGTAGACCAAGCTAGATGTCATGAGGTAAATTTTAAAGACTGATGAAAATTCAAGTTTAAAGTTCAAATAGTCAAAGTGAAAAATGAAGAAAGTTTGAGTTTCAAGTTCAAATATTAAAAAAAAAAAAGAAAAACAAATAAAGAAAGTTTGATTTTTAGGTCTTTTCAAAAAAAAATTAAGAAAGTTCGAATTTCAAGTTTATTCAAAATAAAGAATAAAGCAAGGAAATATATATGAAGAAATAAAGATTCGTTCATCTTGAAAGACATGCCAGAATCAACTCTTTCTGAAGAAAATTGATCCTTGATTCAATTACCCTTGAACACTTTGATTTAGGCCTATTTATCTTTTTCTTCCTAAACCCTTAACCATGGCCTACGTTACATACTTACAAAGTCCATTTTGATCAAACATAGCTACTTGGGCTATTAGGCTTTCCTAGGAAGCTCTTTAAAATTTCATCTTTTTGAATGATTTTTGAGTCTTTAATAATATGATGGGGCAAGCTTAAAGGCATAGGAATTGCTCCTAAATCAATAAAGATAGACACCAATGACAAAAAACCTTTCATGCTAATTTAGAAATAATCCCACCCTTATGAGAACTCCATGACATCAACAAAAGGTTAAGTCAAATGCCCAAACCTTGATTTCTTTCAAAATAAACCCTTTAAAATCTTTATATCCAAACTTGAAAATTTATGCTTACCAAAAGCCTTTCAGATTAATCCTTTGAAACTTAGTGTGTACTAGTATTAGTTTAACACATATCGGCCTACTGTATTTGAAGATTAAAAGGATGTTATAACTTGATTGTTTGTCTTTCAAAGAACTCCTATGAAATGAACATCTATCTAAATATGGTCTTGACAAATTTTGACTTTGTCATATCAATTTCTTCAAGACAAATTTTAGTAGTGCCACCCCATTTGTGCCTCTAAGTTCATTTTATCTCATTCAAGGAAGTCCCTAATAGTGATTATAGATCACAAGAAACTCTTAACATCATGATAAAGATAGCATATTATGCCGAAGATGAATTTTAAGGATTAGTTTAGCTTTCCTATCATTTTAGGGTCCATTAAGGTTCTCGGGTACTTTCATGTAGAAGGTATACCCTAAAGGCATTTTCATAATTTTTCTTTGAGTCTAGTCCTAGATAAGCATTAGGATGCTTTTAGGCTAAAAATGCATATTTAGGATAGGCCCACCCTTTTCTAATCATTTTCGAGTCTTTTAGAGGTTGTCGAGATACTTTTATGTAGAAGGTATACCCCAGGGATATTTTCATAATTTTGCATTAGAACCACATCCTATATGAGTAGTAGGATACTTTCATGTCAAACACATTAAGAATATGTTCATCATATTAGGTCATTTCTAGGTCATAGAGTCCATATTTTTTAATAATAAAATTATTTTTATAAATAAAGTAATGTCTCCTAATTAAAATAATACATAGGATTCCTGCCAGAATATGTGAGAAATTTTAGGGATTATTTTAATAGTGAGATATCCTTTCCTAATAGAAAGTCAGGATTTTTCAATTTTGGAAAAATAGAACCTTTCGCATTTCTTAGAATTTGTGTCCACTTGATTCCTCGGGAGGGTCCGAATAATTTTATGACTTCCAAAAACATTAAAACCCGATTTTCTTAGAATAATAAATTTGTTTAATAAAATATTATGAGAATTACAATTAAATACCAAATATTGAAATTGAATAAAAATCAAATTAATTTTAACACATGATTAATAAGGTACTGATTACCAAGCATTACGAGAAGGTCGATCCTTGCTTGTAATTCTAACCGACTCTTGGACCCTTCAAGCGATCTTTGGTATGAGCATAGACCTCAGAGTTTGTTTTTATGGATTTTGAAATCCTCAAAACAAAAATTCTGGTATGTGTCCAATCCCACCTGGCCAAAATAAGATTGGTGGCGACTCCAAATATATGGTCATTTCATAACGACCATTTAGAGTTAAGTTGAGTAAGCGATTCATCTGGACAACTCAGTCCCCAGGTACAAAAAAATAAAGAATAATAATCATGATATAGACCCTAAATAAACAAGATAATGTTATATAGATATACATAGAAATAAAGGGATACATTTGCCATTTTAAGTCAAGCTAGTCAGGATTCATATCCAAGCCACGTTGTGACAAACTCATAATCAATATTGCTTAGGACAAGAACTTGGAGTTAAGACGGGCTAGGTACATGTAAGATATGTCCTTTCATAATCCGCTTGTAGTGTTAACTCATTCACCTACCATATGATTCATGCCACACCTCAAAACCACCCTACCATAAAGCATTTATCTATTGTGGACCCGTTCATGATGGAATCAAAGCATGACACTCCTCATACAATATGGCCTGGTGTCACAAGTCTAAAGATCATTTACACTATAGACGCATGAGATTATTTCTATAGACACTTGAGTGAAATACCAAATGAAACTCTTATAGCAAGTCATGTTTAGTGAACTTGTTACCATAATAAGCATCCATATGATGTCCTCAAGTATCTTTATACTTTAACTTATAAGATTAGTTGCATAAACCAAATGCTTGGAGGGTTACATATGCCAATCTTTATGCATTGTGAATGCCATGTCTTGATAGTACTGTGACCAAGAACATTTTTAGAAACATGACTTTGATGCACATGGACTCAAAATTGTAACTCTTTATGATTCCCTTGTAAGGCCAATGTGTTTAATGGGTTTTATCCACATAAGATATTTATAACAATTACTCAATGATATCTTATGGATAAATAAATACCTCAATAACATTAATAAAATATAATGTTTGATTACATAAAATAACTAAATTCTTAGGCCTTACAAGCCACAAGGATTGGCTTGTAGGGCTTACACTAACAGCCTAGTCCTAGAAACCTTAAGAACCAAAAAAGCTTCCCTATTTTGCTTTAGCAACATTGTAGTCATGACTTGAAAATTCATTTTTAAGCCTTAGAGTTTTTTCTTTGGATTTCCCAATATTTTTCCCTTAAAGGTCATCAAATTATCTTTCCAAAGATGCCTCATTTGCTCCTAGGCTATACCAAATGAGGGTATTATAATTTTTTGAACCTTTGCTATTTGGAACTCTTAAAATTAGCAATTTACATTTTGTTTAGGTCATTTCAGCCAACCAAATGATTTTTATGTACTTTTAGAATACTTTTCCAAGAAGTTCATGAAATTCTTTTTCTAGAAAGGTATCATTTATGATTTAACAATTCCAAAAAAAGGTCAAGGTAGTTTTTCAAAGTTTGTTAACCCTTTCACGAGCATATGCTACTAATGTTGCCGACTTCAAAATTTAATTCCACATAGAAAAAGATTTTCTAGGATTTTTAAAATTTTTTATGTTAATCCTTGTCAAGTTACCTCTCCAACGGTACCTTATTTACCTCTTGAAGCCTTTGGATGAGCCTAGAATAAATTCGGCAAAGATGATAGCGTGATGCTGTCCCCTATTTTTAGACATAAAAATTAGATGAATTTTGTAAAACCACTCTTTCAAGGTATTCGAATGCCTTGAAATGCATATGATTGATTCCCCATGGAGTCAAGTGCCATAAAACGGGTCTCTCAAGGCTCATATCAAGGTTGAACAAAAAACAATTAATCTTACATTTTATTTGAATCACCAGTTTTAATTGTTAAATAATTCCTTTCATTAAAAAATATTTCTCCTTTTCAAAAAAGTTCCTAAAATCTTCATTTATAAGGATACTCTAACCTAATCCTTTGAAAGTATACTCCAACCCTGTCTTTACATCAGAATTTCAAAAAAAAAAAATTCAAATTTTCACCATCGGGATACTACAACCCCATTGACCGAGGGGATACTCTAACCTAGCTTTCATTCAAAAATCTAAATTTTTTCCTTTCAGACTTTCCCAGGCCTTTTGATCGAAACCTTCTTTTTCTATACCTCATGCTACTATCGAGTCCAAATACATCTCAAAATTGTCATTCCAGTTATTCCTTAATAATCAAAGACAATTACAAGATGCATTTTGACTGTCCTTTCTTTTTTTTAATGCTTTTGTGTCTTTATTTTTATGCAATATTATTATATTCTTTTTCATCTTATTAACATATTTCCCTTTGTAATACCCATTCTGCATTCATATTTCCAAATCATTTTTTAAATTATAAGGCAATGTTCCATGCTAATATCCCTTTAGTGCTTGACACAAAATCATTTTCAAAATTAAATCTGGAGATAATTTTTGCCAAAAAAATCCCTCTGTTCCCTATATCTGTAGAATGCATATGTGATTTAATTTTTTCTTAAAACCCAATTTACAATTTTCATACAAGATTCATGCATTAAAAGGGGAATATATCAAAATAGTGAGAAGTTAAAATGGAAGAAACCAAAATCAATGTAAGACATAGTTAGCGAGTACTAATTTCGAGCATCATGGGAGTGCTAATCCTTCACCATACGTAACCAACTCTCAAACCCAACTGATAAATCTCTAGACCTTGTAAACCTTGAAATTTAAGTTTCAAGCTTCATAACTTGAAATATCATTTTTAATGGGCATCCAATGATATTGAGCCAAATGATCGGTGGTAACTCCAAGTCTTCAGCCATTTTGTGGTGGCCATTCATGACTTATTGGACAAGGGATTCATCTAATGGTCCTTCCTCTCACTATTATCTCATCATGCCTAATCAAATCTCGATTAAGAGATAACCTAACACATTCCTTTTAAGTCCCATGCATCATTGTTTAAGCATTTGTGTTGTGCTAAATGCACATTGTGACAGTTGGTTCAAGTGAAAAGCATAGCCATTCAAAAAAGATCATGAACAAAAGTTACCGTAGACAAATTTTTTTTTGTCTATGTCATTGGCTAACTACAAAACGCATCTTTTTATAATTTTAAAATTAATTAAAATCTTTACAAAAACAATAAGATCAAATTTTACAATTAGTCCCTCTATTATAGTTAAATGGTGTAGTTAGTCTTTCTACTTTAATTTGTCATAATTAGCTCCTTATACATTAACATTTAGAATGATTCAAGCCCAAATGATAACTTCTATTAACTTCTACCATTACTTAGTTGATGTAGAATTTGATTTTTTTTAATATGATAATTAACCTTTTTAACTTGGTTTTTTTATCATACATCTTTATTCATTGTATTGGAAAACGTGTAATATGCAAAACAAGTTTTACAATTAAAAATAAACAAATTTAATTTAATAATTGGTTTTATATCTATCTCATTTTTCCTTTCTGTCTTTAACAAAATTAAAGCAAGAAATTAAAAAATTTTCAAATCAAAACCTAGCCCTAACCTGATTTCCTTTTAGGATTTTATTCAAAGGGTTGATTCTAGAGTTGAATTTCAAGTTTAAAGTTTACTTTGACATGGCAAAGGTTGAAGATTGAAGACAAAAAGTAAACACCCTTAAGATGAACTAAAAAAGGTAAAAGCAATAAGCATGGAAGCATTTAAGAGGCCATTACCTTGGTAAAATGTTGCATCAGAAATGCATGCTTCCTATTACTATGACTACCATGCTCATCGCCGATCTCTTCATCACTGTTGCCATAGGATATTCCATTTTCTACTATAAAAAAAATTGTGAAGGTACTGATCTTGATGTTGCTACCCTCATGGGCACTCATCTCAAGAAGTTACATGCATAATAACTAGTTTTAAGAGCTTGTTTAATAGTGTTTTTATTGTTTGTTTATGCAAAAAAAATTAATTATTTTTCTTATTAGATTTATCCTATCAAAATAGTCTTTATAAGCTCTCAAGTAATTCAATAGTCTAGCGTTAAAAATTCCACAATTATCATACAGAAAGTTTAACTCCATGTGATCTCAGAAAAAGTTAGAATTAATCACTTGAACAAAACCCAAAGCAAATCGAGTTAGGGTTAGGTTTGTGATTTGGGAATTTTTAATTTTTGTTTTAATTGATTAATTTGAGAGAGAAAGGAAAAATATGGAAAAAGGTAATTCAAAAGTAAAATTAATTTTTCTATTTTTAGTTATTAAAATTGTTTTATGCATTACACCTGATCAAGAAGATAAAAATTTTACAAAAACTATCACACTATGGCCCTCAAAAAATCCTCGCAGAGCAAGAAACATGCACAACTTAAAAATATATGAGGGAAATAATAAAATTCTTGATAAAGAAGTGTCATCTCGATCAGAACTCTTCTTTTGTAACAACACAGGGGGTTGCCAAACAAGTCATTTGTCTAATCGATCTTGAACAACCATAATAAAGTGACTAACACTCAGAATCACCACTGATTGCTTAGGCTAGGCTTAATTGGACACCTATTGAAACCAACACTTTGAGTTATGAAACTCAAAAAAATTGATTCCAAAGTCTACATGGTCTAGAGATTTATTGGTTAGGTCCAAGAGTTGGTTACATGCAGGTTAATGTTAACATTCCCACAATGCTCAAAATCGATACCTTCTAGCTATGTCTTATGTTGGTTTCGGTTTCCTCAGTTTTGACTTATCATTATTTTGATGTAATCCTCTTTTATGCATGAATTTGTGTAAAGTGATAAATCTTGATTGTTGCTAAAAATTTGAATCTCATATGTGCCCTGCAGAACGGGAGAATATAAAAATTTTTTGACTAAGAATGATCTTTGGATTTGATTTTGAAAAGCAGATATTCTATGTCAAGAACTAGAAAGATACAAACATGGAACATTGCCTTCTGATTTTCAAAAGCAATTTGGAAATATGAATGCAAAATGGATGCTACAAAAAGAAATATGGTAGTAATTTGTAGGTAGAATAATATAATATTACACAAAATAAATTACATGGAAAAAGGAAAAAAAGGCTTAGTCGGAATGCTTCTCATAATCACCATCAATATCTAGAAATAACCAAACTGACAATCTTTGAGATACGCTTGAATTCATAGGTTAACTAAGCCGTGAAAAATAGGTTTGGATTTTAAAAAATTACAGGAAATTTGAAAGAGAGAAAATTTGATTTTAAGTAAGATTTTGAAGAAGGGTTAGAGTGTCCTGTTAGAAAATAGAGTTAGAGCATCCTTGAGAAGAAAAGTAAGGTAATTTTTGGAGAGATAGGATTAAAAGACTTAAATTGACGAAGGTTCGATAATTTCTTGACAAGATGTTGATAATTTCTGACAAAATTGATAGTTTTTTATTTAAAAATAGTGATCGATAAAATAAAAACGATAAGATTTGGATAATGCTTGTGCCTTAATCTAAGCAAAAAGTGGGGTTGATCGAACACATTTGGAGGCATTCTAATGCCTTGAAGTAGAGATTTCAAAAAATTAACTAATTTTGATAAATTTGGAAACACGGGATAACATCGTGCTATCCCTATTTTTTACTTTATTTTAGACTAGTCTGAAGGCTTAGGAGATCGAATGAGGTAATGTTGGAAGGTGACTCAATAAGTGTTGATGTAAAAATGTTCCAAAAATCCAAATAATTGCCTTTTTAGAGGGAATAAATTTTGAAGCTGGGTCTAATTTGATACTAACAGCACGTGTAAGGGAAAGAGTGTAAAAGACTTTGAAAAATCATACCTGACTCATTTGGATTTGTTAAATCATAAATAATACCTTTTTGTAAAGGGAATTTCACAAACTTTAAAAAATATATTTTAAAAATCTAGACAAATCATCTACTAGGCTAAAATAGCCAAATTAAAATGTAAATTGCTAATTCCCAAGGTTTTAGACAGCATTGATTCAAAAAAATCATAACCCTTCATCTAGAATGATCCAAGGGCAAGTGAGACAATGTTGAAAGGTAATTTGATTCTTTTTTAGGGAAAAATATCAAAAAATTCATGAAAAATTGTTGAGTGTTTAGAAATGATTTTGAAAATCACGGTTGCAGTGCAGTTAGCATGAAACAGAGGACTTTTTTGGTTTTTTCAAGTTTCTTAAACTAGTCACAAGCTCATTTGCACAATGTCAAAGTAGTTTGGGATGATGGAATAACCTATTAACTACGTCTTTAACAAGGGGCTTTAGACAACAAAATCAAGGCACAAACAACTTAGGACAAGTTAAAAAAATATTTTATTTTATGAAAGTCTAAACATTTAGCCTCATTTAACCTTGAATCTACACATGGAAAGCTTGAATTTTGCCCAAGATTGGTTGAACAATTGATAGAAAATATTAAGTCCATATTAATCTTCATTTATTGAGGTTAATATGGACCTAACTTGGAGAGGTATTGAAAAAGAAAAAACAAATCTTTGCAACAAGAACAAGGCATCAAGCAAGCATCTTTAATCATGTAAAACACCCAAGCATGGCATTAAATGATAAAAACATTCTAAAATATTAACAAGATGTCATTTTTATTAAAGAAACCTACTAAATATGAAAAGAAAGTATGGATGATGCATGAACATGCAAGAATATGTTTATTGATGTATAAAATATGATATGAGCATAAAAAAATAGTATTTATATGACATAAGCACATGCTAGAAGTTTCATGACAGCATAAAGGCATGATTTTTAAGAAAGAAAAGTGCATGAACATGTTAAAATGTTATAGAGGCATGGAATATGATATAGGCATAAAAAAAGATGCTTTCATGACATGAATAAGAGCTAGAAATTTCATGATAATATAAAAACATGATTTTTAAACATGAATGCATGCCAAAGTCATATGCTCATGGACAAGACATCAAAGAAAATGCATGGAGCTTACAAGAGGTCATGGTTGCATAAAGAGGTCGCTAGCATAATTTAGAAAATGAAAATAGAAATAAAATAAAGAAACAAGTTGAGAAAATATACCAACTAGAGTTCTAGCAACTTTTCTCAAAAAGGATGAGCTTTTTCCAAGCAAAGATGTTGCCTTGGAAGCTTTCTCTTACTTGTTATGAGTTAGCAAAAAGAAAAACAAGCAAAAATAGCTTAAAATTGTGTTATTGAGGTGTTTTTTGGGGATGGTGTGGAGACTCACTAAAATGGGAATGTTTTAAGGTTTTTTGGTGGCTAGTATTGTAGAGAGAATATAAGAAAAGAATATATGTGTAGCTGTTTTCTTAGCTAAGCCAAAGTTGGCCCACATAGCCATGTAAATGATGTAGACATAACACAAAAAGACAAGGACAATTTAGGGCTTTGGTGCATATACATCAAATATGACAAGGTACTATGCTCAACTATTTCTTAATTCCAATGGCTTGCTCAGCAAAAATAGTGGATCAAAGCCACTTTATGCAACTAAGGCATGAAAAGGTACCAAAATGCCCTCTAACAATTTGCATTAAATCATGAAAATGTCCCTTGTCATGGCTATTTAGGCCTTAAAAATTTAATTGATCCAATCACAAGTCCAATGCTAAGGCCTAAATATGAATTTGGATGATTTTGGGTATCCAAAAATGGGATCCAATTCCAGTTTTGATGTAGTGGTGTAAAGGGATAAAAAGTCACAAACTAGGCCGTTTTGCCTGTGTGTATCGATACAATGCATTTTGTATTGAAACATAGAACATTTTGCCTAGATGCACATTGATGCAAACATTTATGTACCAATACATTTTGGCCAAAAATCATAATTTTAGCTACTGCCAAGCCTTGTATCGATACAATAAGCTAATTTATCAATATATGAAGCAAGGTATCAATACACTAACATTTCTATTGATATAACCTGTAAAATTTGAATTGTTGATGATGTAGAGAGCCATGTATTGATACATCAAGACCCTGTATTGATACATACATGAAAAATGTGAATTTTATGCACCTTTGGCTCTCCGAACACCTTACATCATGGCTAGGAATGATGGATAATTGATCCGTGCTTGTCCAAATGACCTCGATGATGCCTTAAATAGTAATCCTTAATGCCTTGGATAATAGCCTATTGCAACATGGCCCAAATACGAATCCTGACCAACCTGACTAAAAAGGTGGGTGTACTCATCGTTCTTATATAAATCTTATATCATTATTCTTTTATTTTTTTTAGAGGCCCATATCATCATTATTATTTTTATTTTTTCATGTTTAGGGACTAAGTCATTGAGATGAATTGCACACTCAACTTAACCCTAAATAATCATTATGAAATGACCATTTATTTTGGCTAGCCTATTTTGACTAGGTGACATGGGTCACCTATCGGAATTTGTATTTTTAGGCTTATGAAACCCATAAACAAACTCTGAAATTTGCAAAAATACTAAAGATTGCATGAAAGGGTCCGGGAGTCGATTAAAATCACAAGTAACGATCGATCATCTTATGATGCCCGGTAATCACTACCTTCTTAATTACATGTTAACTTAAATTTTGATCTTTATCTGATTTTAATATCTAATATTTAATTATAATTCCCATATATCAAAATAGAATTTTATGAAACAAGTTCATTATTCTAGATAAGAAAATCAGGTTTTTAATAATTTTGAAAATCAAAATTCTTTTGTACCCCATGGAGAACCAGAAGAATACGAAAGATTTTACCATTCTCTTTCGCATCCCATTAGAGAGCCGTTGGAATACAAAAGGTTTTAAGAAATTAAAATATTTGTATACCTTATTGGAGAGCCGGAGAAATACAAAAGGTGTCATTTCTTAAAATTTTGAAAATCTTGATTTTCAAAAAGGATACTCATTATTAAAATAATCCATAGAATCTTTCTTATATTCTGGGAGAAATTTCACATACTATTTTAATTTGAAGACATTGCCTTAATTTTAAAATTCCAATTTCATTTAAGTAATAATAAAAAATTTCTTTATGACTCAGTTTAGACGGAATGTAATAAACTCAACTCTAAGGATCCTAATTTGGTCAAAATGACCAACATGTCCCCTAAAATACACCTTCAACATAAAAGTACTCGGTGACCTTAAAGGACTCAATTTAGTGTTAAATTACCAAAATGCTCCTATGGTATACCTTTGACATATAAATATCCTGATGCCCTAAAGGATTCTATAACTTCATAAATAGATAAACCTATTCCTACTGTAAACCTTCGATATAAAAGTATCATGATGATCACATAGGACTTAGTTTTAATATAAATTACTAAATGTCCCTGAGGTCTGCCTTTGACATAGAAGTATCTTGGTATCCCTGAAAGACTTGATAACTTCATAAAAACATTAACTGTCCCTATTATTTTCAACATAAAAGTATCCTAATGATCATAAAGCACTTTGTTCTAAGGTAAATTACTAAAATTTCCCTAAGGTCTACCTTTGACATAGAAGTATCTCGAAGAGTCTAAAAGACTCGATAACTTCATAAAAAGATGAACCTATCCCTATTATGCACCTTCAAAATAAAAGTATGCCTATGATCATAAAAGACTTGATTCTCTGGTAAATTACTAAAATATCCCTAAGGTCTACCTTCGACATAAAAATATCCCAATAACCCTAAAAGACTTGATAGTTATGTAAAATAACAATTATACCGTACATGGGTAACTTAAACATCAAAGTTGGCCTAAAGATCAAAAATAGCTAATAAGCCTTTAAGTTTGTCAAAATTACATTTCGTAACCTAATGAAAAACTGGAAGAATATGAAAGGTTTTAATATTTTCTACACTCCCACTGAAAAATCAAAGAAATGCTAGAAGCACTTCAAAATGACCAAAGTAGTAAAATAATTGTTTTGCCCATAAAATGCTAGGCATTTCCTAATGAACTTAAAACTTTTCCATTTTTTCAATATATTCCCTACATGAGAGAAATCTTAAATAAACATTAAACACATTACAAAAATCATGGAAATCATACCAAAGTTACAATAAATATTTGGCTAGGCATCCATGGCCTTGAAATAATTTATTCAATTTTTTATGAATTAGTCTTTAAATTTTTTAAAATCACAAAAAGGTCTCAAAAAGGTTACAAATGCATAAAATATATTGTAGCATGTTAAAAATACAAAAAATACATCCCCAAGGGTATAAGAAACTCTTCGCCAAGCTTGGATGACCTTAAAAAATTTTATGAGTTTTCACAATTTATTCCCTATACGATTTAAGCTCAAACTAAAGAATTAAACACATTACAAAAATCATGGAAATCATATTAAAAATGAAAATGGATATTCAGCCAAGTACATTTGGCCTTGGAACAATTTTTTTCAATTTTTACAAATAAGCCTTTAAGCTTTTAAAAATTACAAAAAACCCCTAAAAGATTAAAAATGCATGAAATACATTTAAACATGTCAAAAATACATGAAAAACACCCCTCAAGGTTTCAGCATAGATTCGAACAAGCTTGGATTGCCATGAGAAAATTTTTGCAATCTTTGCAATTTAGTCCTTATATTTTCTATAATAACAAAATAGATTAAAAATAATCAAAACATCACAAATTCATACACACTATTTTCGGCTGAGCATGGAAATGCCATTCCAAAGCCTTCAAAATTTTGGGTAAATTATTTTTAAGCCTTTATAAGTTTAAAATATAGCAAAATTATACAAAATATCATAAAATCAAGCATGAAAAATTGTTTAATAATCGATATGATTTTTCATGAATATCAACATACATATATGTAATAATATTTTCCAAGCATAAATATGCATAAAAACATGATAAATAATGAATAAATCAATATAAATCAACATGAAAATATTAAAAGATAGCACAAAGATATATATAAAGATAAGAATATTTCTATCAACAAAAACAAATTATCTTGATGAAAATCAACATATTACAAATAAAAGTTAAATAAAATAACTAAATCATGAAAGTTTGTTCATAGCCAACATTCTTGGCCTTTCAACATGGATTAAAATGCATGAGCTTAAATATGATTTTGGCTCATTGAAAAGAGGAAATATAATAAAAAGTAATGAATATGAGCAAAAATCATAATGAAACTACATTTAAAGCCTTAAAAACTTGAAAAAAAAATTGAAAATTCTTAAGGAATTTTGCTATTTTTGGTAGGGAAGCCATTAGGCCTTCTTAAAACATCTTCCCTTTTATTTAAACTGGACCATTCAGCCAAAGGCTCTAGAGAAGTCCTTTGGCTGACTTTGGCCTTTTTTTTATCATTTTGTTACTTTTATTAATTTATTTGTTAATTTATTCTTTAAGCTTTCCCAAGCCTTAATTAAGTAATTTTTATTCATATAATAATTATTTAACCTTAGTCAAAAAGCCTATTATGGGCTATGGCTAGGTCACATGATAATCAGAATAATATTAGTTTAATATGTAGCTAAAATGTAAATAAATTGGTTAAGAAAAAAATAAATTATAACTAAACTAGTTAATGTAACTAAATCAATGAATTTTACAATTAAAATAAATATAAACAAAATTTTGAGAACCAAAAAAAATGCAAAAAAATGGCGGTCATAATTAAAAATTTTATGAAAAAATAAATTTGAAGGATTAAATTATAAGAAATTAAAAGTTAGAATCAACAAATTTATTTATGAATTTAAGCATGTAAAAATCCCAATTAAATATCCATATGAAATTTTTTGCTCAAAAAAAATTAATAAAAATTTTAGAGAGAAAAAATTATTAGGCCTTCTTAAAAGTCAAAATAGGCCTTGCTAGAAATGAAATTGGCTTGTTGGAATAAACAAAATTAGGCTTGCTGGCCTTTTAGAGAATGAAACAGGCTTGATGGAAAATCAAAAATGGGCTTGGAGATTTTATTGGACTTGTTGAGAAAAAAATGGGCTTATTAGGCCCATTTACAAAATTTGAAAGTTTTAGGTCTATTAAGGAAATTTAGCCTAAGATAAAATAAAAAAATTTTCATGAAAATCCCTATTGTTAAACTCTAAAGGAAAATTTTGAGAAATTTTACGTATAAGAAAAACGTAATTAAAAATTCTAAACCCATAAAATTTTACGAAAAAATCCTTGTAGAAGAAAATTGATATTTAAAAAAATTCAAAACTTATAAAATAAACTAAATTTTCAAAAACCAATTTAATATAAATTTAAAGTAAATATTTAAAGAATTTTTTAAAAATTATAAACTAAAAAAAATCTTACTGAAAAATTTACGGAGTATAAAACTCCATATTTTAGAGATGGAAAAATTCCAAAAATATATTCAATTTTATTAAATGAATTTAATTCAACACTTTAGCTAAAATATTAATTTATAAAATAATAAAAACTTGAAATTTAGAACAAATTTTTACTTGAAAATTTTTTGTGCATGAAAAATTTTACCTAAAAAAATTCAAATTTAAGTCCCAAAATTGAACTTGACACCTCGTGGTATATCATGCCAATACGGATTTTTTCTTGAATATTTTTCAAGCTATGCATCAGCATAAATGCTACACAGGTATCGATAAAAATATAAGATAGCAACTTTCCAAATTTTATGAAAAAATATTGAAAAACCTAAAAAAAAAAAAAGAAAATCTGACCATAACATCCTATGCAGAGATACATTTCAAAATTTCAAAAAATAAATTTAAAAACTAATTTTTATCATAATATTCATCATTTTATTCAAAAATTGTTATTTACAACCTTAAAATTGCACTTTTTCTATCATGTCTGCATCTAGCCATTTAAGCACGACTAAAAAGGTCTTGAAAATGTTCATTCCACTTGAAGGAAGTCTACCCCATTGCGACAAGTACCTAATTTTCTATCTCAGTTGTTTTAGGACTATCAGGGACAATGGCTTAGACAAAATTTGGTGTCTACATGGCCTAAACAAAATAGGGTGTCTACAATTGCCCGTCTTTGGCTATTGCTAAGTATCAGGAGCAAAACAAAGATCAATAACACCATTTTGTCTAAGGCATGCTTGATGTTGTCTTGTGTGCTTGTGATAGAAGGATCAAAACTAACATGATGCCAAGATAAGATCGATATTCTGGCAATAATTCCAATTTTTGCAAAGAAGGTAAAGTTAGAGTTTTTTTAGGATACCTAAATCATGATCCCAGGCATGAACTATCCTTAGGTTAGACTTGGAAAAAATCAAAGGGCTAAAGACCTAAAAGTATACCTGTCGGTAGGATAAATTTTCTTGACAGAAGGATAGCATGAACTATCCTTAGGTTAAACTTGGAAAAAATCAAAGGGCTAAAGACCTAAAAGTAGACCTGTCGGTAGGATAAATTTTCTTGACAGAAGGATAATTACTTGGGCTAGACCTCTTAGCCTTATTGAATTTAATCTCCTTGACATAGGCCAGCTAGCCGGACTTAACCTACCAACATCACTGGGCTTAACTTTCTTGATATAGGCTAATTAGCCAAATCTAGCTTGTTGGCATCATTGAGCTTGACTTTTGATGATGGGGCAATTAGCTAGATTTGACCTACTAGCATCTCTAGGCTTTAACATTCGACAATGGACCAATTAACCAGATCTAACCTACCAGCATCACTAGGCTTTTAGCTTTTGACGATGGGCTAATTAGCTAGGACTGACTTATCACATCATTAGGCTTTTGACTTTCAATGATGGGCCAATTAGCCGAGATTGACCTACCAACATCATTGGCTTTGACTTTCAATGACATGGGCCAATTAGCTAGGACTGACCTACTTGCATCAGTAGGCTTGACTTTCAATGACATGGGCTAATTAGTAGGCACTACCCTACTAGCATTACTAGGCTTTGATTTTCGATGACACAGGTGTCACACAAATTTCGTGTCAAAATGAACATAGAAAATTTGTAGACAAATAAAGAAAAACCAAATGTTAAGTTACAATCTCTAGATATTCTTTAAAACATAGAAAGTCTTTGATTTTTTTTCTTTAACAAACTTTGATCTAAGGGTCTTTGAGACTTGATTTTGAATCTATGGTGTCCACTTCAAAGGTCTTTGTAACTTGATCTTGATAAACAAAATTTGCCTCTTTTTTGTCATCGAAATAAGATTAAAAATCAGCTTTTTAAAGAAAAAGAATAGCATTCTTCATGTTCTACGAATAGACTTTAAAAGAATTTAAATCTTTAAAATCTAATTCTTCTCTTCAGGCTTGTAAATTATGTTGAATGGCTTTGGTGGAGGCTTTTTTTTACAGTGCCAACAAGCCAAGTGGAAGAAAATTCATAAATAATATGATTTCTTTATTTAAAAAATCCTAAAAAACTTTTATCTTCCTAATTTATCTATTAATAATTTAATTTAATTAGAGATAAACTCTTTTATTTATCTCTAAATTAATTTAATTTAATTAGAGATAAAATAACTAATTATGATATCATTGCATATGATGTCATTGATTGCACACGGTGATGCAAATTTAATTGATAATTTTTTAATTAAAAAAATTTTAATTAGATATGGCAATTTGTGATTGGTCAAAACTTTTCTCTTTATACAAATGCCTCCTTAAGACTTTGTTACATACACAATTTTAATGAGAGTAGCAAGTTTACATGTCTTAAATTTGATCTACTTTAGATGTCAAAATTTATTTGCACCTTTGCATTGCTTTGAAAATATTGCAAGATTTAACTATCCTATGTGATCTTGGCCCTTGTAAAAGAGGGTCGACAAGCTTGTCTTCAAAACCCATATGTTAATCACGGCCCACATAATAAGAAGTTTGCATAGCCTTCTCTAAAAGTCAAAAAGTTTGACCCTACAAAGAATAAAAGTCCATATAAAATTTCATCATTATGTGGTGTCTCAATCAAATTACTTCCAACTTTAATTCTTACTCTTGACTAGTTCAACTAGGATTTAACTTCTCAAGAATAATATACTCTATTAATGGGAATATTTTAATTTAGTCTGAGTAGGACAACTTTTAGCTTCAGTCTAAGATGGATTCAAACTTTGGTCCAACTAAGACTTTTAAACTAGTATATAAAGCACCTATGGGCCTTTGAAATATCATAGTTCAAGGAGTATTAACTTGGAGCACATCTTTTAGATAAGTTCTTCTTGCTACAATTTTATTTTCTTTCTTTTCAATCTCAATTTAATCCTAATATCTATTTAACTAATTCTTTATAAATCATGGATACCAATGTCCTAGCTTGGTAGGCAAATTAGCAAAGAAGAACAAATGACAACCATAGCAACAATAAGCATATTTGTAAGAGCTTTAGGGCAACGTGTTAGCAATGATGATTTCGAAGAATTTTCTTAATAATGGAAAAGATGGAGAAACTAGATATCAAATGCCATGGCTTCGTATACGTGGATATTCTTCTCGAACGAGAATGAACAAGAGCGTAACTTATATCCTTTTATGAATAATGGGTTTTTGCTTTAGTTTGCGAATAGTCATGCATCATTAACAAAGCTAAAGCCATTGACACTTTGTTTCACATTCCATGTGTCACCTCCTGCTCATGCATGCACTCTTTCATTTGCCAAATTATTATTTTTTTAATCTTAATGCGCTCATTGCCATGTGTATCATAATTTTTTTAATTTTTTAGATAAACAAAGAATTTTTAATTCTATACTTACTATGACTTTTTTTCTTTTGTAGAATCATTGAGTTTTACTTAAAAAATCAGAAAGAAATTTTGTCAAGTTTCTCAAGGAAGATGAGAACATGGAAAATGGATTGTGTCTTTTTACCGACAAGCCCATATCAATAGGTATAAATCAACTTAGACATATTCTTTTTTTTTTTTTGCCTTTGAAAGTTAGTTAACAAAATTTTCGTAATCCTCATAATCTTTTCAAAGGCAAGGTGTCAACAATAATCTCCATGTCAAGACCATAAATCTGATCAATTTTGACACTCTTGAATTCGATCTTCATGTCAAGACCATAAATCCAATCTGGTTTAACATATTTTAGATTCATCCTTCATGTCAAGACCGTAAATTTGATTAGGTTTGACACATTTTGGATCCAATCATTATGTCTAGCCACAACTATGATCAGGTTTGACACACATGAATCTGATCATCATGTCGAGACCATAAACCCAATTAGGCATGACATGCTTTAGAACAAGAAAGATTGATAGTATATATGATGATATTTACATCATTGTACATTCATGATCAACACAAGGATAACGGCTAATATATATGATGTTTAAGCATCATTATACACATAGAATCAGGATAGGAATGACATTCTCACATTTTGTAAAGCTTAGTGTCTAATTGTTGATATTGCAACTTGCCACCAAGGAAGCTGCATGAGTAAGGGATTTAACCATCAAAGTTTTAAAAGGAAGTCATTTCCTTTGTCTTAGAGTTTTGAATATGATTATCAAAATGACAAAAGAAGATCATCTAAAATGGTGAAGCATATAGCATGCATCAAACTTGTCAACCAAGAATGATTCATCCACGATGTTAGCATTAGGATAGTAAAAGATAGAGGATGCACCAAACTTGATTTCCAAGGAAAACTTATTCAAAGGATGCGCCAAACTTGATTTCCAAGAAAACTTATTCATATGTTAATGATCAAGGAAGATTCACCCAAGATGTTGATGATCGAGAAAGATTTGTCTAAGATGTTGATGATCAAGGAAGATTCATTCAAAAGTTGATGATCAAGGAAGATTCATCTAGGATCTTAGCATCAAGATGGCAGTAAAAGATGGCCAAGGAAGAATCATCCAAGATGTCATATCAAAAGGTGAGAGATTAAGCACGCACTGGACTTAATGATTGAGGCAGCTATCTAAGATGTTGCATCAAGATGGTGAAGGATATAGCCTACACTGAACTCAATGATCAAGGTAAATTCATCTATGATGTAGGCATTAGGATGATGGAAGACAGAGAATTCACCAATCTTGATGATAAAAGAATATTCATCCAAGTTATTGATCACCAAGGAAAATTCATCCGAGATGTTAACATTAAGATGGCAAAAGATAAAGAATACTTCGATCTCAATTATCAATGAGGATGTATCCAAAAGGTTAGCATTAAGATGGTAAAAGATATAACATGCATTGAACTTGACAATCAAGAAAGATTCAGCATCTTGATGATTAAGAAAAATTCATCTCAAAAGTTATTGCATCAAAATGGTTAAGGAAGAATCATCCAAGATGTCAGCGTCACTAAAGTGGCAGAAGATATTAAACTTGGTGGCCAAAAAAGAATCAACCAAGATGTTGACATCACCAGGGTGGTGAAAGATACTAAACTTGATAGCCTAGAAAGAATCATCCAAGATGTCAACATCACCAAGGTGTAGAACTAACTTTGAAAAACTTTAAGTGGTAAGTTTTGTCTTAAGACTTGGTGTTATTTGAACATAAGACAACCTTGGACATCAAGGTAGCAAACCAATTTGGATGTACTTCTAGGTTTAGCTTAAGGTACTCATCGAGCATCATTGAAGAGAAGAAAAGCTTCAAATGACATTATTAAGCAAATTATCTTCCAAGTCATAGCCAAAAACTTAGCCATCAAAAATTTGAGAGAGGATTATGTGAAGACTTCTTGGAATTCAGTTGATGATAGTGATTATGAAATAATTCAATGATTGAAGATTCAATTTCTAATCCACATGAGTTTAATAAATTTACAATTGAAATTGAAGATAACATTTAAAGCATCATTCTTAACCAAGTTGGAATCAAGACGCTAGCAATGAAAAACAACATTTGAGTCAAACAAATATTAATTAGATTTTTTTGTTGATTGAACTTAGCAATGAAACTAAGATACCTATATAACTTTAAAAGATCAAGTCATAACATAGTTCATTTTTTTAATGTACAGTTTAAGCTCATATTTAAGAGCAATACGGTAGTTTATGTTTGTGCTTAGAAGCCTCTTATTTAAAAACTTGCCATTGATTGGTCCAACATTAACACCATCTTGATTAACAATCTTGTATGCACCATATAGACTTGTTGAATAATGTATGTTCTATTCCATTTTGAAAAGAACCGATGTGTGGTATTTATGGGTCCTCTCACAATAAGGACTAAATCTCTTACTTGAAATGATCGCGGCTTAACTTTCTTGTTAAAAGCTTTGGATAATTGAGCTTAATAACACTCTAAGCATTATTGTGCTTCCAAACTTTTCTCATCTAAGGCTTCTATTCTTCTAAGTGTAGGCACACATTGTCTTCACTAATAAGACCTTTTTGGATTACAATTCTTATGGAATTATCTCTCAAATGGTAGAACAACTTTTACACCATAACAAACGCATACGGAGTGGCTTAAGTTGGTGTGTGATATATCATATGATAAATCCACAAAGCTTTTCCCATCCTTTCATGCCAATCTTTCTTTGTGCGATTAACAACTTTGTTGATAAGATTGCATAAAATCTTATTAAAAGCTTTTGCTAATCCATTTGCTAGAGCATGGTACATTGAAGAATGATATTGCTTAAAGTCAAACTATGCATATAATTTGCTCATGTTGAATTACTTCCTGTTATCAGTTATGATGTAACGTGGTACACCATATCGATAAATGATGTTAGTCCAGATAAAGGTTGGAATAGTTTTTTTTCACATTTTTGTAAGAAATTGCTTCTGTTCACTTTGAAAAGTAATTTGTAGTAGTATACATATTCCCTATCGATCTCTTCATAAATAGTCTTACCAAGTCAAATCCCAACCATTGAATAGCCATGATATGACTACTAGATGCAATGGGTCAGAAGGTTAATGGATGCAGTTGGCATGTAATTGACAAGCTTGACAATTCTTAGCATAGTATATGTTGTCTTTTACCATTGTAGGCCAATAGTATCCTATCTTTTTTATTTAAAAATGCAACTTAGCTCCAAATCAATGTACACTATAAACTTTGGAATGCTTTTTATAAGGCTTTAGGTGCTTCATCTTTTCTTAAACATTAAAGAAAGACTCTATTGAAAGAGTGATAATAAGGTGTACTTTTGAAGTAAATAAATCGATGAGCTTAATTTTTCATTTTGTTTTATGCCTTGCTTCACTAGGTAATTTACCATGCTCTAGATAATCGATTAATTGTTGTCTCTAATCTTCTTTCTCAACTTCACAAACTGAAATAACATTGGGTTTTTTATCCTCTTCTTTAGAGAAAATAAATAAAGGCAAAACCTATCATTTAGACAAATGAACCTTGGATCACTAGCTTGACAAAATGCCATGATTTTGTCTTTGAAGACAAATAACTTTTCCAGAGGGTTGCTAGCTAAACAATGACATTTGCAATAATTGGGACCACAACTTTATTAGCTGTTTTAGGTTATTTTATTTTTGGTAACTAAATCATCTCAGTCCTTAAAAGTTCTTCTAATATGCTAGCGATATCAGAATCAAGGAAAAAGTATTTTTTTTCTTATCTTTTCTTTAAAGTGACTTTGGATTTACCTTTGTCTTTGGTAGGTTCAACCTGTTACTATATGCCCAAGAGCCAATTAAATTGGATAGGGCATATAATAGCTAATAATGCAAACCAATCACTTATGTTACTGATTCAAGGTTTTCATTTATGTTAGTAGCGCGATTGACAATCATGCAAACATTAATTGGATGATGCCCATGAAAAATAATGGCCTTGCAAAGTTAGTAATGAGTTATGATGATGAAATCTTTATGCATCAAATTCATGTTTCTAAAAACATTCCTAGTCATTATATTGTCAAGAGGATATGAAGATCTAAATGTAAGACCAACTATGGTTCCAAGGTTTATTCTTGATTCCTAGACATGAAGTAAAATTTTAGTGAAGTTTTCATATTTTAAAGTAATACTAGGAAATCCTGTTATCAATTCTATTCATTTGTCAAGCATTATCAATTAAATGATAAACATGATGCAACATGGAATGCTGGAGTTACAAAAAGACATTGTGAGAAATTACGTAATTTGTATTTTATTCAAAAGAAAAAAGGTACAAGTTAAGACAAATTGAGATCATGAAAGATTTTGAGATACAAAAGAGTTAAAAATGGATTTGCTAATAGCTGAGCCTAGATGCTGGTAACATGAATCTTCTGTTATGTGCTTTCAAAAACCTTTCTCAAATGGTCAATCCTTTTGGTGTTGGCTAACACATGAAGAAATTCTTCAAATTGCCCTATGGTGGGATGGTTGCCCTAAAGTTAGGTCAACACTGTTTTTTCTCCAAGCGTTGGCAAGAATGAGATTCAATATAGTAAATCAGCATAGAATAGATAAGATAAGTTATGATTTGGTGCTTTGGTCATGGAAAGTTGGATTTAGATTAGGTCAAATTTTAAAGAAAGTTTGGTCACTTACACATTCTTTTTGGGTTTTCAAAACACTCTTTCTTTCTTTATTTCTTTCTTTTTTTGAAGAAAAAAATAGGACGCCCTTTAATTTTAGATTAGGTCAAGTTTTTTTTTTCTTTTTTCTTTTTCGATTTTTATCTTAGAATCCTTTCAAGCATAGTATATCTTGACAGAGTCAGAATTGATAGGGTTGGACAAATCACTGCTATCTATCTTAGTTAAGATCAGGGTTCTTCTAGAAAATAAACGTTTTACCACGTATAACCCCTCCTAATTTGAAGTCTATTTTCCTTGAACATCCTTATCAATTAAAGGATCTGTTTGAATACTAATTCAACTTCTCGAAACTAACAAGGATAAACTTTTTTGTTATGGGCTCTCATCATATGCTTTTGATATGTTTACCCATGATAGATGGCTTTTATTATTTTCTCCTCAATGAGATTAAGCTATTCAAATTGATTCTTAACCTATTCATCTTCTTCAAGTTTGATTCCATCAAGACTCTAAGTGAGGGGATTTTAACCTTAATAGGTAGAACAACCTGCATGCCATAAACTAGGGAAGATGGGGTAGCACCCATAGAAGTTTAAACTATTGTACGATTGGCGTGTAATGCAAAGGCATCATTTCATGCCAATCTTTATATGTTTCAGCCATTTTTAGACTAATTTCTAAATATTATTATTGGCTATTTAATTGCCCCGTTTATTTTTGGATGATATGGCACCGAGTTATGCTATTGAATTTTGAATTGGGAACAGATTGCTTACATCATCTTGGTTTTTAAGTTTTATGCAATATCTATGATGATTTGCTAAAGAAGCCCATATGTGCAGATGATGCCTCATTTCACAAATTTACACATAATGGATTTGGTGACGTTGGCATAAAAAGTTATTTCTACCTAATTAGTGAAATAATCAATAATGACCAAAACAAAGGAATAACTGTTAGAAGCCTTAGGGGTTATCAATCTGATCATGTCTATGCTTCAGATAGAAAAAGGCAACGAGGCTATCATAACATCTAGAGGTGATGGTGGGACATGGATTTTGTCTGCAAAGATTTGACATTTATGGCACATCTATGCATCATTGACATAATCCTTCTCAGGAGTCAACCAATAATAGCTCAATCCCATGACTTATGTTGCCACTCAGTGTCTATTCGTGTGTGTGTGTACTATAGATTTCTTCATGGATTTCTTCGAGAATTCTTTTACCCTCGGAGGCATCTATATATCTGAGCAATACCTGATACCAACCTTTCTTTTATAAAATTCCACCATCCAAAGCAAAGCTCGCAACTATTCTTTGGATAGTTCTTTTGTCAGTTTTGGTAGCACATTCAGGGTACTGTTGATCTTTGATGTACTAGAGAATATCATGGTACCATGGCCCATCCTTTTTTTTTTCCTCTATGCTATGGCAATAAGCATGAGATTTTGGATACTTATTTGAATGGGCATGAGTTCTAACTCTTGATTTATTTTGTATGTGGAAGCTAAGGTCACTAGAGCATCAGCTATTAGGTTTCTCCCTGAGGCAAATGTTGAAAGCTAATTTTATCAAAATCTTGCAATTACTCAAAGATTAGCTTTTCATATTGGACTAGCTTACCATCCCAAATTTCCCATTCTCCTCGTAGCTGATAGATTACTAGGGCCAAATCTCTAAAAACTTGCAGAGTCCCTATACCCCTTTTAATGGCATGTTAGAGTTTGATGATGCAAGCCTTGTATTCAACTATATTGTTAGTAAGATAGAAGTTTAATCTTGCGATGAAGGAGTAGTAATTTTCCATTAAGTGAGATAAAAATTACCTTGATTGCATGCCCTAATGCATTTGAAGCTTTATTAAAATACATTTTCCAAGATGAACTGCAATAAAAAAAATATCTTTTAGGTTAAATATGCACATTAGGTCTTATTCTAGAAATTCAAAGTTCAAAAGGTTAGTAGTCATCTATTAATTGACTTACCAAAAAGTCTGTTATTGCGCTACCCTTGATGGCTTTCTTATTCATGTATATGATGTCATATTCAAAGAGCAAACTTTGCCACCCAACTAATCTTCTTGACAAGGCAAAGGCCTCACATAAATATTTGATGGGATCAAGTTTGGTGATCAGCCATGTGGTATGGTATTGCATGTATTGTCTTCACCTCTTGGCCATCCAAGTTAAAGCACAACATACCTTCTTGATTGCTGAATAATTATTTTCACCCTTCGTAAACTTCTTGCTAAATGGTAGATAGCCTATTCCTTCTTACCCAACTTATCATATTAACCCAGTACATAGCCTATAGACTTATCAAAAACTTATAGATATAAGATAAAGGTCAACCAGGCAAGAGTTCAAAAGGTAGTGTTTGACTTTATTGAAGGCTTCTTAGCATTTTCCATTCATTCTTTGGGATTTTATTTTGCAAGCAGCTAAAAGATGGAATCACATTTATTAGTCAACTAAGATATTAATCAGGCTATGTAATTTAACCTTCCTAAGGAACCACTCATTTCTTTTTAGGTTCAAAATGGTGGCAAGTTTTAAATAGCCTCAATTTTGTCAAGATCAACTTTTATTCCTCTTTTGCTCACAATGAAGCCCAATAGCTTACCGAATATGACATCGAATGTGCATTTGGAAAGATTTCGCTTGTGGTACTATTTACAAAGCCATTTGAAAAGTTTTCACAGATTAGCAAATTGTTCACTCTTCTTTAGCGATTTAGCGATCATATTGTCCACATAGACCTCTACTTTTTTATGCATAAGATCATGGAATAATGTTGCCATTGCCCTTTAATAGGTTGCCCTAACATTCTTAAGGCTAAAGGGCATTACTTTGTAGCAAAAAGTGCCCTACATGGTCACGAAAGTGGTTTTCTCCATGTGTTTGACTATCATTTTGATCTAGTTGTAACCTAAAAATCCATCCATGAAGCAAAATTATGTATTTTTGGTGATATTGTCTACTAAGGTGTTAATGTGAGGCAAAGAGAAATTGTCTTTTAGGTTGGCTTAGTTTAGGTACCTATAGTCTACACATATCTACACTTTGCCATTCTTTTTAGGGATCGAAACTATATTGGATACCAATTTAGGATATTTAGATACTTCAAGAAACTCTAACTTAAATTTCTTCTTTTCATCTTTTTATATCTTCAAAAGCATCTCTGGTTTAATCCTTTTAAGCTTTTGTTACATGGGCTTACAATTAGGTTTGAAGGGAAGTTTATGGACCACAAAATTGGCGTCTAATCCAGGCATGTCCTAGTAGGACCAGGTGAACATATCTTGATATTCTTAGAGGATTTTTATTAGTTCGGTTCGAGTTGATGGGTTTATGAAGGTTTTAATATTGATTTCTTTTTAATTCTCTATTGTTCTTAGGTTTATGGTTTCAATAGGTTCTTCATGAAGTAATATATGTTTTTCTTCTTGTTCAATTAATCTCAGTAGGTCTGGTCGTATAGGACTCTCTTTAAAATCCTCTTTAGGCCCAACCTCATTGACGTAAATTGGTCGGTCAAAATTGATATCCAAAATCTTAATATAAATATTCATATCACTTTTATCCAAGTACTTAAAAATATGGTAAAGAACAATATAGGCAAACAAAATATTTATAGGAAGGTCTAAAAGTTGGTAAGAACTATGAAAATGGACACAAAAGATGAAACGCTTAATGCTTAGTCATTTTTATTGATAATGCTTAATAAAAGGATACCTATACAAAGGATCATACAATGCTCTTGGGGGGAGCATGTTGGTTTAGTTCATATCATTATTTTGATATAAACTTGAAAAGTACAAGAATCTTGGTTTCAATCCAAACACTTAGAACAAATCCTAGAGAGCACAAACTAGTCTTCCTTTCTATTGTTGACGTCTTTAGGTCATCGGTCACATTGATAAAGAAATCCTCAAATGCCTTGTTTGGTATGAGTGCAACATTGTCAAAGCTAATATTCACACATCCTCTTAAACAAAAACTTTCTTTGAAGTAGCGAAAATAACATTGATTCATGCCCCAAGTCTTATCCAAACAGACAAGCCATCTTTTTTTCATGGTTCTTTTGAGCTTGTCTTTTTTTCTGCTGTGCACTAGGCGTAAACCCTAACCTTTTTTTGTCAATCTGGATAATAACTTTTAAAGCTCTGATAATTTCTTGGATACATTTTTTGAGTCTCTTTCCAGCTCAAGCAACTTTACGAATGGTTAACTTTAGAAAAATATGAGTGTCCCTCGATAGGTAAGGCTCAACCATTAGCAATCCTTCCTTGGAATAGTGGCATTGACAAACTTAAAGGATTGGAATAAGGATTCTAGAACATCCTTATCAAGTTCAATATACGGGGCATCAGTTGAGGAGCAACAATAATGTCTTCTTCTCCTTCAATGATGATAACTTTGTTTTTAATGATGAATTTTAACTTTTGATGTAGTGATGATAGTACTATTGCAGATTGAATCCAAGGCCTTCCCAATAGGAAATTATACAATGAAGCAATGTCAATCACATGGAAGTCTATTTCATAAGTGTAAGGGTTGCTTTAGAGTAGAATGGTGATATTTCCCATAATGTTTCTACAAGTTCCATTAAATGCTTGCATAATCGTGCGACTATTCTAGATATGAGATACATTTATAGGAAGCTTGTTCAAGCATGATATGGGCATTATATTCAGAGCTGACCCATTATCAGTGAACACTTGGGCACTGTGCTACCTTTCTAGTATGTAGTGACATGAAAGGCTTTAAAGTTTCCCCTTCTTTCATGAAGAATTTCATCATTGCTGAAACATATGTAGTTGTCAACAATGATGTTGCATACTAGGCAATCCAATTGGCCTATTGAAATGTTAAAAGGGACATATACATCATCCAAGATCTTAAGGAGAGTATTCTTGTGAGCTGCGAAGTTCAATAGCAATAACAGTATAGATATCAGGGTAGGTTGCTTGTTCAACTCATTAACGATGCTATATTCGCTATGCTTGATGAACTTAAGGAATTTCGTAGCTTCTTTCTCACTCACTAAGTTTTTGACAACTAGAGGATATGATTCTTTGGTTGCACACTTTGGTGCTTAAAGGATAGAAATAGTTTTTTTTTGCTGAGCTTCACTTCTTGATGCAGCAAGGCATAACATTTGCCAATTTGAATTAGATGGTCTACCCTCGAGAGGTCAATGTTTGCTACTTGTTGACTAGATTCTTCGATGATTAAAGTTTTGCTTTTGTATTTCCAAGAAATGGCCTTATTGTCTTTACAAGGGAAAAAGGATGGAAGTTGAATGGTCATCTTTGGCATAGGCTGAATATGGGTAGCTTTAATACATGGTTTATTATCAAAGAAGACCAATAGCCTTTTAACCTCATAGGGAGGATTTTTCTTATCCTTTTTTCATAGTGTTTATAGATGGTATCACATTTGTTGACTTGGTATGTGAGGCTTGCTTTTTATCGTAGAATTCAATGCCACCCTCATGGATCATTCTTTGAACCATAGCATGCAACTGTTTGCATGTTTGAAGGTATGGCCATAGATGGTATCGATATCACAAAAGTCATAAGCTTTTTCCTCTATTCTTTCAAATTGATTAACGAATTTGGCTTGTACTAGGATTTGCCAAAACAGATTCATTGGCAGCTTGACTTTCTCTATGCTTTTTATGATTTTACAGTCATCTTCAATTCCCATTTTGTTCGCATCCGATTCAGTATAAGCTTCAGATGGATTGGCTCTAACACTGGATTTTGGCTACTATTCAGCCTCGACCTTTTTTTTCTTTACCCTTAAAGGTATCTCTTTCACCTGAGTCACTTTTCATGGCCTCGTCAATCACTCTAGACAATATTACATTTGCAAAGTTCCTCAAGATGTTCTTTACTATCTTCTCATAATAAAGCACTTATAATATGCTGAAAAATCTAACAATCATCTTTTTTTTTCTCTCAACAAAGGGTGTATCTAGGCAACCTCTACTATCTACCTCAGAGTGTACTGTTTAAAGCTTTCATCAGTTCTTTTGTTATGCTCATGAGAGAAAAACAATTTAAAACCCAGTCAGTGGTAAGTTTCTCCTCATCTATGGCATTAATGGAAATATCGATGTATCTGTCCCGCTCCTTATAGAACTTAATTTTGGATCAATGCATCATCCATTGGACCATCTATAGGAAAAGTAGGTAGTATTGCACAATGGGCCCTTAACCGCAGTGGTATCAAAATGGTTTAATGGTTTTTTACTCTGGTTTTTGACATTTGACACTATTCCAAACTTCACAAAAGCTTCCCATACCTTGCCCATTGGTGTTTTGACTTCTCTAATGCTTTTTATGACCTGGCAATCTTTCCCATCGATCACTACATTTACTTTTAGCTCTACATGGTTTGAAAGCGAGTTGGCTTCAACATTAAGTCCAAGCCTTTATTCGACCATGATCACACCCTTTTCTAGTAGACTCTAGACTTTCTCTTGATCGAGGTGTAATTCTTTATAGAGTGACCTTATGCTCCAGATAATAGGCATTCTCATCGTACCATTTAGGATATCAAGGTGATCTTGGGTTTATGAATATCGAGGCCACTAGCTGACCCGCCAATAGACAAAAGTAAATCTCTTTGTAGGAGTAAGGAAATGGCTCAAAGTGCTCCCTTTCCCGGGGTGCTTGTTAATTATTTGGAGCTCTTACATTGTTCTTGTTATCGGGACATGTACTTTAAGCAGTGTTTTGAATACGATTCTACGCAAAACTCATTTTGACAGAATAGACTAGTTATGGTACTGATGAGTAGAGGTTGAAGCCTAGATACAGCATGTTTGAAAAGTACATACCCTATGTCAGATATGGATTCCAAGTGAACTTAGCAAGACATTCTCTAACAACATTCACCTCTTTTTTTTTACCCTTGGCCGTTGAGTTTTTAGTAGAAATGGATGATTCTCCTCCTAATATCTTGCTGTTTTTTATGGCATTATCAATCATCTCACTTGATATAACCATGTCAATAAAATTCTTTATGGCGTTTCCCACTAGTCTCTCACAGTAAGGGTTTCAAAGTGTGTTGATAAACATAACCGTCATTTTTCTCTTGATCAAAGGATAGTGAACTTGAGCTACATCTTCTTTTTGCCTTTGAGTATACTGCCTGAAACTCTCGAAGGCTTTCTTTTCCATATTCATGAAGAAGAGACAATCTAAGGCCCAGTCGAATACATGCATATATTTTTCAAGGAAAGTGTGGACTAAATCTGCCTAGGTCTAAATTCTTATGGGATTAAGCCCTATATACCAATGGAGGGCTACCATAATTAGGATATCTTACAAGCAGTGAATTATTAGCGTTTCATTCTCCTTATACCCAACCGTCTTGCAGCAGTACATGCAAAGGTGGGTGGTAGGGTCTGTAGTCCCATTATATTTTTCAAAATTCAACACTTTCAATTTAGGTGGGATAACAAGACTGGAAACTAATCCTAAAGATTTGGAGTCTACAATCCTAAATTTGTCACTTTTTTTGATAACCCAAAGGCTTTTTTCCAGTGACTAATACTTCTTTAAGTCTTCATTATTTTTTCAAAACCATTTAGCTTTTTCTTGCTCTGCTTGTTCATCAAGATCTAAGACTATAGGTCTTGCCAGTGAAGAGCCCTTACCTTAAAATCTTTGAACCAGATAGGGTGCCATTATAAGGTTAATGTAAATAAATGGTTGAGTTGATGGAATCATCGTTGTTGAAGGATGCCATTCATGTGATGCCCTTTTTTTGAGCATTAGTGGCTTCAATGCCACCAAGTTGCCATTAAGATTAATTGATTCTTTCCCCACGTCAACGGTGCTTGTTTTCCTTTTTTCCTTCAAAGCCTCGGATGATAGCTTAGTTAATTTTTCAATCTAAGCTTGAAGTTCCTCATTCTTATGGAGTGATTACACTTGACACTCCTTATACATAAGCTTCAGTCATTTAATGCAGGCTTGGTGATCATTTTCCATGGCTTTCTGGTGATTGTGAGTATTATATTGATGCTAAATAGGAGATTCCATGTTTTAGAGCACCTTTACTTTAGATTATTGCTAGATTAGACTTTTATGATGTGTCATGAGCATGTTTGATGAGATAATAGTGAGTATGACATCATGATAGTAGATGACTATTAACATGAATGAATAAAGCAATAAAAGAATTAGGTTAGTCATGCAAATTCAATAAGGACAATTAGATTAGGAGATAACTTCACCAATAGCATCTTTCGTTAAAGCAATAAAATATCCCGATTACACATGACTACATTTTGGAAATGCCTAACATTGTTACATTGCTTGATCACGTGTTCTAAGAAATATAATTCATGTTCATGGGCTCTGATGGCTAGGATATCACGTATTAAGTATCAAGCCACGTCCATCATGTCTTCAACCTTTAACTGGGCTGCTTGAATCTGCTAGTTGAGATAGCAATAATGGTCCTAATAATTCTGGTGTACTTGATCAATCATATGTTGCCACTCTTGCCCTTGTCGTTCAAGGGTTCTTACTAATTCATCAACCTAGCCTTAGTAATTTGCAAGAATGCTCCAAATCTTGAATTTTGAGTGTCAAAGTCTCATTATCAACTTGGTTTGCTCTTAAATCACAAACCCAAGGTTTTAGATATCTATTCTTCTTCTGCTAAGTAGATACAAAGGCATAGGTTCTAACAAGTATTTCCCTATTAACCTGGGCCTCTTCTTTCCATCGATACAACTTTTTTTTTTAAGGTAGCAATTTCTACCTTCCACTCTGTTGATGACTTACCAAGGTGCCGGGACTTGCTTATTTTATAAGTGCTAAGTTATCTTTTGTCAGACTCTTAAGATCTTCCTTGAAGCAGTTTTTCTCTTTAACAATCTAGTTCATTCACCATCTTGGAGATTCTAGTTAACTTTTTTCTTTCTTTAAATGAGTGATTTCCTTAATGAAGGTTGCTTTTTCTTTTTCAAACTCACTCTTGAGCAATTCAATCTCAGAGGGAAATTCATCAACTGATACTTGTGATGTTCCAACACCAAACAAGAGTAAAGCATCATTGATACAATGGATTCTCCACTCATCATATCCTAAAGTCATAATCCCACTACTCAAGGTCCTGAATGAAAAGGATAAATTGTCAACACTTAAATTATCATAGGACTAGGATGGATATGTACCTATTATTTTTCCATAATCCCATAAATGGCACACAACTATAAGCTCCACATCGATATACGATTATCTACGGTGAAAATCAAAGGGCCTTCCATGCCACCTCCTTCCCTCCAAGATTTTGAAATTTCTAGACCCATTGCTCCTCGAACTTGTCTTAAGGGCATTCCTTCTCAAGGATATTGGAGAAAAGGTTGAAGTTAGGTAAGAAATTGTATGATATTCTCTTCTCTTTGAGGCAAAAGTGGCTAACAAACCAAATGTGAAGAGGGGCATACATCTAACCAAGCAACCTATCCATGTTTTCTTGCAAAAACTAAGAGCTTAAAGGGTCTCACAATGATGATGGGTGCAGGATTGATGTTGCAGCACAATCAGGAAAAGACATTTACTATCGTGCCATCATCATAACCTAATATTTTCAAAAATATGAGCAGACCATATATCACCAGAGCATAGATATCTTGAATTTTTTGGATTTCAATGGTATTCACCATTGTTTCCTTTAAACTAGCCCATGAGATGCACTTATTTTTCCTTTTTGTCTTGATATGACTTTTAATTTAGGACTTTGTTGCCCCCAAAATCTAAGCTAATCTTTTCTTGAAAGTTAGAGGTTGCAAAGCTTTACTGTAGATTCTATCAGTTTTGGTCCTCTCAATATTGAGTAATGTAGCATATTTGTCGACTATGGGGACCAAATCCTCATGATTGAAAGTGAAGCATCAATATGCTAGGTTTCAAAACTAAGATGCTGCTAAAAATAGGCCAAGATCTAAACATGCCTAGAGTAAAAGGGGTTATGTCTTTATACCTTTTCATAAATGATTCCCTTTTGGTATTGTTCCAACTAGTCCATATACATTTTAGATCTTGCCAATTATTCTGATGTACCCTATATTAACCCTTTCATGCATCATTGAGACATACTTAGGTTTGAAAAGACCCCTATCTTCAAGTTGTCAGCACTCGAAGCATGCTTAAACTTCTTTAAAAGGCTTCAAATTAGAAGTGAATTGTTGCTTTATCATAAACACCCCTTGATGAACACTAAACCATTGGCCAATTGTCCAATAATGATGATGACTATGATAAAATGATGCATGCATCAAATAGAAAAACAAAAAGGAAATAAGTTAGTGATCGTACGAAATAATAAGCATAAAAATAAGGGAATAAAAGAATAGCAACAAAAATACATCACAAAAATTACCCCGACAATAGATGATACAATGCCCACGAGCGGATAACACAATTGCGAATATTGTAATAATAAACGAACATAACAGCATGTCAAGTTTTTAAAAAATTGCCCTTAACGAGGTGTCACGATATATTGCAAAGACAAAAACTGACCGACTAAGTGGCAATGTTTGTTTATCACCATCATGGCATGTACACATTCAGCCATTGTTTGGACAACATGATTGCTTGTTTAGGTCAAATGTGACTCTTTTAGGATGACATATGGTATTGTAAGTGACGACATTCATTTGTCATCACCCACTTATTAAAAGGGGTTAACTGTCGAGCATAACAGCATGCCTTGGAAAAAATGATCATGAAAAAATGACAAATATAGACAATAATGTTCGTCCATCATCACCTACGTAACCAGGGTGTATAGGAGTAAAGGTAAGAAGTTTTCTCTTTAGTGAGTTATCCTAGTAGCATTCTAGTATGGTTTGACATGGTTTGGCTCATAGGGTTCATTATATACGTTTAAGTTGATACCTAAATTGATATCCGAGTCACTTCTTAATCCAATAAGGACAACCGAGGCATCCTGATCCTAGGCCTATCACAGGTTTAGCGAAAGTTGATCTAGTGGATGTATTTTGTTATGCAAATATGGAAGGGTACTCACGATAGACAGATAATTTACACCCTGGAAGATCTTACTATGCCTATATAGACAGGAACTTATGAAGGCTGTGGAGTTTAGTGGGAATCTAATACACATGTATATATACGGTGTGTGTGTCAAGGAAACAATCAAACCTTTTGCTTTATCCTTATATTACCATACTTATTTGAACCAATATCTATTAAGGAACAGAGTAGTACTTGATAATCACATGACAAAACCATGAAGGGCAAAAAGTTAGAAAATAAAGATAAAAAGGGATTACAGCTAACTAATAATGGAAACCAGAAAACAAGAACCAAGCAAGACATAGTTAGTCATAGGCCTAACTTTTTAAGATCCCTAGTGAAGTCGCCACGCTGTCGCTATGTACCCCTTTTCATAATCCAAAGGTAGCACACACGATTTGAAAAAATATGGGTGGTTATGTTGGTTAGAACCTTTAGGTTATCCCTTGATTAATATCTGAATTACGCATAGTAATATGAAGGGAAGAAAGATTGTTGGGTGAACTGCTCATCCAACTAGCCTTAGAAGGCTACTGTAAAGTGGCCATAAATTTGGAGTCATGATTGATCATTTTGGGCTAGGCAAGATCAAACGCCTATTGAAAACAATATTCCAAGTCACGAAACTTGAATGTCGATTTCAAGGTCTGCAAGAATCAAAGATTCGTTAATTAGGTTTAAGAGTAGGTTACGCGTGGGGAAAGATTAGCACCATCATAATGCCTAAAATCAATACCTGCTAACCATGTCTCACTTTGATTTTAGTTTAATCGGTTCCATGTTGTCATTATTTCAAAATAATCTCCTTTTAATGCATGTGAAAATTGTAGATCCAGGTTTTAAAAGAAAATTTAGATCACTTATGTACCTCGGAGGTGTGGGAAACATAGGGATTTTTTATGAAAATAATTTTCGAATTAAATTTTAAAAATTTAGATATTATGTGTCAAGCACTAAAGAGATTCCAATGCGGAACATTACCTTAGAATTTTATAAAACAATTTTAAAGTATGAATGCACAATGGTCATTACAAAGGGAAACATGTTAGTAAGACAAAAAAAAATATAATAACGTTGCATAAAAATAAACACACCAAAAAAACATCAAAGAGAAGGGACGATCGAAATGTATCTCGTAATTGTCTTTGATTATTGAGGAATAACAAAAATGACAATTTTGAGATGCATTTGGATTCGGTGTTAATTTGAAGGATAGAAAATGAGGTTTTGATTAGTAAACTCGAATGTATGGAAGAGAAAATATGGATATTAAGTGATATTTGACAAGCGGGGTTAGAGTCTTCCTTCAAAATGTAGGGTTGGAGTGTCCCAATGGTGATGATTTTGGATGTTTTCATAAAAAGGCTTTGATTAAAAGACCTGGGAAGTTTCAAGAGAGAGAAAATTTAGATTTTAGGTGAAAAGCAAGGTTAAAGTATCCCCTCAAAAAGTGGGATTGGAGTAATCCCAAAGGTGAAAATTTTAGATATGTTTAAAAAAAAGTTTTGATTAGAAGTCTCGAGAAGGTAGAGGAGAGAGAAACTTAAGTTTTAAATGAAACATGAAATTAGAGTGTCCTCTCGGAGAGGTAGGGTTGGAGTATCCCTATTGATGAAAATTTTGATATTTATAGAAAAAAGAAAATATTTTGGGTGAAAAAGGTATTTTGAAAAAAGCAACTGAGAATTTAAATAAAATTATCTTTTTGTTTTAGCCTTAATCCAAGCCTAGAGAACTTGTGTTATGGTACATGACTTAATGGGGAATCAATCAGATGCACATCAGGACCTTTGAACATCTCGATAAAAGTGGCTTGAAAAATTGAGTTAATTTTAATTTCAAAAACAAGGGATAGCATTATGCTATCTACTTTTCCAAATTTATTTTAGGTCCATCTAAAAGCTTTCAAGGATAAATGAGATACCCTTGGAAAGGTGACTCTATGAGAATTGGCATAAAAATATTTTAAAAATCCTAGAAAATCGCTTTCTAGGCATAATTAATTTTTGAAGTTGGGTTGTTTCAACACTAGCATCATGTGCAAGGGAAAAGGTGTATTGGATTTTTGGAAAATCATCTTGAACTAATTTGATATCATTAAATCACGAACAATATCTTTCCAGAATGGAAATTTCACAAAATTTCTAGGAAAAATATTTAAAAAATTCAAAAAAAATCATTTAGTGGGTTGTAATGGGCCAAACATAATGTTCTAGGGTTTCAAACAATAAAGGCTCAAAAAATCGTAAACCCCTTATCCAAAAGGATCTCAAGGCAAGCAAGACACCGTTGGAAAGGTAGCTCAATGCTCTTTCAAGGAAAAATAATACAAAATTCTAAAAAAAATGTGCTTGGGCTTAAAAACAATTTTTTAAATGGTAGGCACAGTGCTACCAAAGCAAAAGCAGGGGAGTTGTTTGGTATTTTTGGGTTTCTTAGGACTAAAGTCAAGCTAAAGATGTCCAAACATCTGTGATAGAAAGAAATGGGTGACATGGGATTCACAAGCTCATTTACACAACCTTGGAGTTGGGACAATGAAACAACTCATTGACCATATCACCAATAAGGGCATTAAGCTCTAGATCAGGGCCTAAATATTTTAAAACAAGTAAAAGGCTATTTTATTTTGGAAACCTTAACTTTTAACTTGATTTGACCCTAAATCCAAACATAGAAAAACTTGATTTATCCCTAAGATCGGAGGACCAATTTTTTAAAAATAATAAATTCATGTTATTCCCATTTATTGGAGGTAACATAAATTTAACTTGGGGGTTTTTTAAATCAGATTTTAGCAGTCAACAAGCAAACATTTTGATGAACATGTTAAGAACAAAATATAAATGCATGAAGATGAACATAGATGACACATTTAAACAAAAAAGCTAACATTTTGTTAAAAAATGGCAAAAATGCAAGGAAATGAGTAAGAAAGATACATGGGTAAATTAGGTTCATAAATGACATTAAGAATCATGCTATGAAAAATTATATGAGCATGTTTAAACAAGGAAAAACATGCTGGAATTTTCAAGATGACATTTTTGTTCCACGAAACCTACCAAAATTCAAGAAAATGCATGAATATGCTCAAGACATGTTAGGGTGAACATTCAAGTATCAGTTAACCATGTGAAGGTGGATGAAACATGACAAAAAAAATGCATGAACAGGGACTGTTATGATGGTGAAAATAAAACATGGCATGTTTGACCATCCAAGCAACATCAAGGCATCAAAAAGATCATCAAAATCCTAAAACTACCATAACCAATGCAATAATAACGCATGAAAATCTTAGAATGGTCATGGTAACATAAAAAGGGTCACTAGGATGATACAAATGTTGAAAATAAGAAAATAAATAGATTAAAGGGATAAAATATACCAAAAGCTTTAAACTTTAGCCTTTTTCCTTGAGCAACCATTTTGGACTCATCTTCTTCCCTCTTTTGATGTTGATTAGCAAGAAAGTGATGAAAAGATGGAAGGGATTTTTTAGAGCAAGGATGATTGGAATAGAAGGTTTTAGAAGGGTTTCTAGTGGTGGTTTGAAAGAGCTACAGGAATGGAAGAAGGTTTTCAAGTTTTTAGTGGTTGAGGAATGTTGAAAGAATGTATGAAAGTGAGTGTTTTCTACTGAGAATGTTTCTACGTATATTCTACGAAAAGTCTATAGAGTCTTTTAGCTCAGCCAAATTTGGTATATATAGCCATGTGAACATGAAGACAAAAAATGCAAAAAGCAAAGGTATTATGGGGTTTTGGTACATGTATCTTATATAGGGACAAGTTGTTATGGTCAGCTGCCATGCAAACTCATTGGCTTGCTTAGTAAAAACAGTGGACAATTCCACTTTATGCAGCTAAGCATTGAGAAAAATTAATCCTGCCTTTAGTAACTTGCATAATGTCATAAAATGTCCCCTTGTCATGGCCATTTGAGCCTCAAAAATTTGTTAACAAGTCCAAACTTAAATTTTGATGATTTTTTGTGCAAAAAACATGTTTAGGTAGGATTTTTAGATAAATAGTGCAAAGGCTAAAAAATGGCTTAAATTGGGCAAAAAATGCCTTGGTGCATCGATACAAAGCATTTTGTATCGACTTAGAAAGAAAAATTTTCCTTCCAATATAAATACAATAAAGCTTGTATTGAGACCAAGAACAAAAAATGTTTCTAGTCTTAAGATTTGAAAGCCTTCATCAATACCACAAAGGCCTATGTTGATGCTCTTGCTTATGTATTGATACGCTTGGCCAAAAATCACGATTTTAGCTACTACTAAGGCCTGTATTGATACAAACACACTTAGTTTTGATACTACACCAAAGATATTGATATCAAACCCTCTAGTATTGATATTACATGTGAAATTTGAATTTTTAGTGATGTGAAAGTCCATATCAATACCTATGCACCAATGTGACTTGCACATACCTTAGGCTCTCTAAATGCCTCACCTTAGTAAAAAATAATGGGAAACTAACCAATGCTCATTCAATGACTCCAAGGATGCCTATGATGATGACTTCTAATGTCTTGGATGTTGGCCCAGACAAAATATGGTGTCTACATAGATGAACCTTGATATTTCTCATAGATTCAATGGGAGTATGTAAATGTGCCTCGAGCAACGAAATGTTGATTCTTATCCAATTGCAGAAAGTTGCATCCTTGAAATGATAAAAACTAATTCAGCATTATCGTAATGTGGCCAAAATACAAATCCTTACCAGCCCAACTTAAAAGACGGGTGTACCTCTCATTCCTATGTATATCTATATATCATTATTCTTTATTTATAAGGTCATATTATTTTTTCTTATTTTATTTTATTATTATTCTTTTGTATCTAGGGAAAAGTTGTCGAGATGAATCGCTCACTCAACTTAATCCTAAATAGTCATTACAAAATGGCCATTTATCTTAGAGTCACCACCAATTTATTTTGGCTTGCTGAGATTAGTCACCTATTGGAGTTCATATTTTGAAGGTTACGAACCTTTAAAAACAAACTCTAAGGTCTACATGAGTATCAAAGATCATGTGAAAGGGTTCGAGATTCGTTATAATCACGAGTAAGGATCAATTCCTCTCATAATACCCGACAATTGGTACCTTATTAATCTTGTGTTAACTTAAATTTTGATCTTTCTTCAGTTTCAACATTTGATACTTAATTATAATTCCTAAATACCAAAATAAAATTTTATGAAACAAATTTATTATTCTGGGGGTTTCTAATGTTTTCAAAAATTAAAATATTTTTTGTACTCCACATAACGACCAGTGGAACACGAAAGGTTTTATCATTTTCTTTTGCACTCTACTAGAGAGCCAATGGAATACGAAAGGTTTTAAAAATTAAAATGTCTTTTGCACCCCCACTATAGAGCCGAAGGAATACAAAAGGTTCTATTTTTTTTAAATTCAAAAAAATATTATTTTATTATTTTTAAAAGGATATCTCGTTATTAAAATAATCTGCAAAACCTCTCTCATATACTGGGAGACATTCCATGAACAACTTTAACTCGAAGATATAACCTTAATTTTTGAAAATTTTGATTTTACGAAAAATAATGAAATTTGTCCTGAGACCTGGTTTTGACCCTACATATAAAATAGACTTAAAAGACCTAAACATGGTCGAGAAGATTAAAATGTCTCTTAAAGTATCTTCAACCAAAAGGTATCCCAATAACTCTAAATAACTAGGATCTAAGGTAATTCACTAAAATGTTCCTACGGTATACCTTCGACATGAAAGTTTCCCAGTAACCTAACAGAATGATAACATATATGAACAAACCTATTCCTACTATGTACCTTCGACTTAGAAGTCTCTCGATGATCACATAATTCTAACATAAATTACTAAAATGTGTCTAAAGTTTACCTTCAACATAAAAGCATCTTAGCTAGCCTAAAGGACTTAATATCATTATAAAAGGGTGAACATTTCCCTATCATGCACCTTTGACAAAGAAGTATCCCAGTGATCATAAAGGACTCAGTTCTAGGGTGAATTACCAAAACGCCTCCTAAGATGTACCTACGACACTAAGGTATCCTAGTAACTTTAAATGGCTTGAGAATGATAAAAATGATATTTTTATCCTAAATGGGTAATTTGGATATTAAAAGTGACCTAAACTGTAAAAATTTCAATTAAACCCATAAAGTTTTTCAAAATTACATTTTGCACCCTCCTAGAGAATTGAAAAAATACTAAAGTTTTTTTTAATACTCTAAACCCCGCTGGAGGGTCGAAGGAATGCTAAAAATAATCAAAATGCCTTAGACGAAGAAATTTAATGTTAGAAATAACCATTTTGACCTAAAATGCTAGGTTTTGCTAATGGTCCCTGAACTTTTTTAAATTTACAAATTGGTCTCTACATAATTAAAACACAAAATTAAACATCAAATTTAACAAAATCAACTTACAAATCACATCTACAAATGACAAGGAAGGGCCAATTGCCTTTGGCCTTAAAACAAAATTTTTAATATTTACAAATAAACCCCTAAACTTTCTAAAATTATGAAAAACCCCTAAAAATCTAGAAATGTATTTCCACATGACACAATGTATAAAATACATTCCTAAACGTATATGAGGGTTTTGGCTAAGCATGGAATGGCTAGAAATTATTTTTTCATACTTTACAAATTAGCCCCTAAAGTTTCCATATTTATAAAATAGCCACAAAAATCAAGAAATCATCATACACATACATTTAACTTTGGCCAAAATCAAATAATCCATTAAACAAAATTTTCCAACTCAATAATCATATATCCTTGCTTTATCAAGCATTAATCAACATCATCATGTAAGAAATCATCAAAAATAGACATATAAAAAAATGTTATTCCAACATATTAACAAAATAATACCAAAGAAAATAACATCCCTATGATCATATAAATATATATATATGATAAAATCAAAATCATATCACAAACATCAACATCATATGAACAAACAACATATTTCATAAAGAAAATCAAGCTATTATTAAGAAAAATTAAATATAACAACTAAATCAATAAAATTGTTCATTGCCATCATGCTTTGCCTTTCATCATCGATTAAAATCCATGAGCTTAAACAAGATTTCGGCTCATTAAAAGGAAGTAGATTGAACAAAATGAACAAAAACTCAAAATTTTCTAAGAATTTATACGTTAAAAGTGTAGAAAATGGTAGAAAGCTTGATTTTTATTAGGTGTTTTTGCTGCATTTTTGCTTGGAACACCATTAGCCTTTGTTAAAATCCCTCCCCTTTATTTATATGGGGAAAAATTGGCCAAAAAGGGTTGAAATCGCCCTTGACCGAAAGTCTTGTTCTTTTTTATTTTTTGCTTTTTTTATTTTGTTGGTTGATATTTTTCTTATGATAAGCTTGAATTAGATTATGTGAATCATTATGCATGACTCATCATCTTAATGATGATCAAGATAAAATCAACTAATGGGATAGTTAAAACCGAACTAAATTAGTTAGAGAAAAGTTAGAATCTATTAACCTAGTTTCCATGAAACTAGTTAAAAATCCAAAATTAAAGTAAAATATAATAAAAAATTAAAATTAAAATTCATAATCAAAAAATAAAATTTTGAAAATGAAATAATGAAAAAATCTTGATTGCTTTTTGAAACTCGTAAAACAATACTGAGAAAAATTACTAAAAAATTCAAAACTCATAAAATAAATTAGAGTTTTAAAAACTTGTTTAATATGAATTTAATAAAAATATTTAATGAATTTTAAAATTTTTAAACTTAGAAAAATCCCACCAAAAAAATTTACAAAGTAGAAAATTTCGTATCTTAGAAACAAAAAAATTTCAAAAATATGTTCAAATTTTATAAAATGAATTAAACTCAATACATTGATCAAAATATTAATTTATAAGATCATAAAAGATAAAAACTTGAAATTATAAATTTTTCTTGAAACATTTTACTAGTATGATCTCACGGCATTGTGAAAATATTCAAATTTAAGTCTCAAAATTGACAACTTTATACCTCGTGGTAAAAAAATGTCAATATGATTTTTTTCCTTGAATATTTCTGATTTTTTGAAGTGAATATAGGCATAAATACTGCATGGATATTAGTAAAAATACATGATGGTCAACTTTCAATTTTTACGAAAAATTCTTGAAAATTTTCTAAAAATGAAAATTTTAACTGTAATATCATCCGCAAAAATGAATTTCCTAAATATCAAAAGAACAAATTTAAAAACTAATTTTTACCTTTATATTCTTTTTTTTTTCTTGAAATCAGCCATTGAAGCTGCTCTTTTTCTATTACGTGCATGTGTGGCAATTTAGGCATGACTGAATAGGTCTTGAAAATGCTCAGTCGACCTAAAGGAGGTCTACCTTCACTTGGTGGCCATTAAGTTATTGGTCTCGGATATCTCTGAATTGCCAGAGAAACAAGCCTAGACAAAATTAGGTGTCTACAAACATTTGCTGACCTTTTAGGAAAAATCAAAGAATTCTTAGAATCCAGGTCAAGATTAGAAAAGGATTTCGTTAGGGTAAATATAAGACAGCCCTTGATTGATTTAAACTTTCAACAACAAGATGACCTCAAAAGGGGAAAAATCGACAAGAAGAAAGCTCAGATTGATAAAGCCTTGCAATATATGAGAAAATTAATCTTTATGATATTTCATTCGTGTAGCATGTAATAATGCATCCATTCAAAATGTAATTACATACTCATGTCTACATATGTATTTGCATTATGCATAAGTGTTAGCATTCGAATCCTTCAGATTCACATGAGAGACATTTGTAAGATTTTAAATTTGAAAGCCCAAGAGTAACTGATGGTTTCATCCCAATTGAAATTGGCATTAAAATATGAAACCCAAGAGTAGTTGATGGTTTTGTCCAGTTATAAATGGCACCAAAATATGAAAGCCTAAGAATAATCGATTATTTCATCCCAGTTAAATTTGGCATTAAAATGTGAAAGCCTAAAAGTAGCTAATGGTTTCATCTTTGTTGAAATTGGCACCAAATGTTAAAGGCCAAGAGTAACTGATGGTTTTGTTTCAGTCAAAATTAACGATAAAATATAAAAGGCCAATGTGGCTAGCCACGTTTTAAGCCTGTTGAGGTTAGCCCATCAATATTTCTAACTATCATGGTTTTGCCCTTATCAATCCTTTCGACTTAGGTTTCGCTCTAGTCACCTCTTTTGACTTAGGTTTTTCCCTAGTAACCTTTTTAGCTAAAGGTTTCACCCATCCTTTTTATTATTTACATCAAATCTTCCATCGAAACTTTCCTTTTGATACACATTTGGTCAAGCTAATTTCCCAAGATCTCATGGCCCGAAGGAAAGGGTGTCTATAGTCTTTGCCCCATTCCTAGTTCTCAATAACAGCCAAAAAGGTGCAATTATAGAAACTTAATTTTATCCAACCTTTTTTTCTGATAGCTCAAAATATCCAAGACAAAGAACCATGTGCCACCTCTATGGGGCATTTTTAAGACCTATTTGATTATATTAGGATGACTCCTCACACACGCAATTTCAATGGTCATAAAGAACATGCCTTCAATAAAAAAGACAAAAATTAAAGAGAGAAATTAACTTTTAAATACCTTTTTGTAGAATTTTGAAATTTGTTCTTGCATTTGATGTCACAGGAAAATTTCCCCATTTTTAGAAATTTTTCCTATTTTTTTCATGAAATTTCGTAAATCAACTGTCGTATATTTTTATAGATATCCTTATGGTATTTATGTTGATACTCGCTCATAAAAGTTCAAAATGTTCAAGAAAAAGTCTGTATTAACATTTTATATCGCGAGATGTCAAGTTATCAAATTTATTTATTAATTTTAAATTTTTTATAGTACTGTGAATTCTTGCTCGTGAAAGTTTTTAGGTAAAAATTATCCCAGATTCTAAATTTTTTATTTCTACCAAATGATATTTTGAGAAAGGTATTGAATTCAACTCATTTTTTTAAATTTAAATCTATTTTTGAAATGTTCTTGTTTCCAAAATATGAAATTTTATCCTCTATAGAGTTTTTTCCAGATTTTCCCAAGTTTATAATTTTAAACCTTTTCGTATACTTTCAATAAATTAATACAAACTCGGCCTCTTGAAACTCTAATTCACCATTTTTGAATTTTTTTTTTTCATATACAATTTTCATTCGCAAGAGTTTTTCTCGTAGACTTTTTACGAGTTAGAAATTTTTAATCACTCTTTTTGCACATTAAATTTCTTGATTTATTTGCAAAAAAAAATCTTTTTAGAATTCAACACCTGAGATATTTTTTCAGTTGTTTTATTGTGATTGAAACATAGAATTTCCCATTACATGAATTTCTTTGCAAACAAAAAATAAATAGGGAACAAAAACCTTCAAGCATGGAATTTCATTTCCTTCAAGAATTTTCTCATTAATTTTATTTTCTCATAACTATGAAATTTTCCATTTAGTGCATTATATTTCTTTACGAGACCTTATATTTTAGAATTTTCTTATTTTTGGACATATTTCTCTCAAATTTTCATGAAAGGTCCTTTTAATTAATTTTCTTCAGTCAAAATTTTTCCAAGAAAATTGTAAGGGATGTTTGGTAAGTTTTTTTTATGTTTTAGGGCCATTTAGGAAGTATAAGGCTTAATTGCAAGATTGGACATATTCTTTTAGGCATTTCCTAGTTTGGTTGTATGCTAATGAGATCTTTAGGTGTATTTTCATGCATTTTTCACATGATTGAGTGTATTTCTTGCATTTTTAGCCTTTTAAGGGTTATTTTATAATTTTAAAAAAATTTAGGGGTCTATTTGAAAAATCAAAAAAATGTTTGTCCTAGGCCAAAGTTGTTTGGCCAAATGCTGTGGAGGACATCAAGAACATTTTCCATGGATTTTGATTTTATTTAATGGCTATTTCTTGCATTTTGCATCATTTAAGGATTAAATTGCAATTTTGGAAAATTTAGTGACCTTTAGTGAAGTCTTGCATTTTAGGACTAATTAGGTCATTTCTTACATTAAATTACTCATTTATGGTATTTTGATCACATTAGGAACATTTCTAGTATTTTTAACCGTTTCAGGGTCAACGTGCAATTTTAAAAAAATTAGGGATGTATTAGCTATTTTTGCACTTTAGCTACTGTTTGCCATCTAGGTTACCCATTTAAGGTGTAATTATCGTTCCACATCATAATCGAGTTTTTTAGGGTCACTAGGATACTTTCACATAAAAGGTGCACTTTAGAGATAAGTTGGTCAGTTCATGATGTTATCGAGTCCTTTAGGATTACCAAGATACTTTCATGTCAAAGGCGTATCCTAGGAACATTTTGATAATTTGCCTTAGAATTAAGTCCTTTAAAGTCACTGGGATACTTTCATGTTAAAGTTGCACTTCAGAGATATGTTGGTAGTTTCATGATATCGAGTATTTTGGGGTTATCGAGATATTTTCACATTGGAAGTATATTCTAGGGACATTTTACTAATTTATCCTAGAACCTAGTCCTCTAGGGTCTCTAAGATACTTTCATGGCGAAGGTGCACTTTAGGGGACATGCTGGTAACCAAGTTAGAGTCTTTTAAGTCTAATTTCATACTTTTCGTTGAAACTAGGCCTTCGGACGAGTTTTGATTATTTTTTATAAAACCAAATTTTTTGAAAATTAAGGCCATGTCTCTAAATTAAAGTAGTACGTGAGATGCCTCCAAGCATGGGAGGGGTTCCATGGATTATTTTAATAACCATATATCCTTTTCAAATGATTGAAATCAAGATTTTTCAAATTTCATACAATAAAACTTTGTGTTTCTTCAGCTTCATCCAGCGAGGTACGAATGGAATTTTTATTTTGAGAGATATTTAAAAACCCAATTTTTATTTTGAAATTGGGTCTTAGGATGAGTTTTGATTATTTTTGATAAAACCAATTTTTTTTTTTAAATTAAGGCCATGTTTTTGAACTAAAGTAGTACATGAGATGTTTCCAGGCATGGGAGGGGTTCCATGGATTATTTAATAATGATATATCCTTTTCAAACAAGTGAAATCAACATTTTTCAAATTTTGTACAATAAAACTTCATGTTTCTTCAGTTCCATCCAGCGAGGTACAAATGGAATTTTTATTTTGAGAGATATTTAAAAACCCAATTTTCTCAAATAGAATAATAAATTTAGTTAGGGAATTTTTGAAATATGAGAATTATAATCGAATACCGAAAACCTAAACTGAATAAAATCAAGTTTAAGCTAACATGTAATTAAGAAGTACCGGGTATCGTGAGAGGAATCAATTTTTACTCATGATTATAAGCAACTCCTAATTCTTTTCACTCAATCTCCTGTATGAACGTAGATCTCCGAGTTTGTTTTCAAGGGTTTTGTAACCCTTGAAATACGAAACTCAACAGGTCTAAAATAGATTGGTGGCAACTCTAAGACAAATGGTTATTTCACGATAACTATTTAGGGTTAAATTAAGTGAACAATTCATCTAAAAAACTCAATCTCCAAACACAAAAAAAATATGTATATTATATATATATATATATGAGGGATTCACCTATCTTTTAAGTCTAGGGTCAGATTTGCGTCTCATCTATGTTGCAACAAATGGCAACCTAGAAAAATGGTTGTATCCTGAGGATATGGAATCTGGGTTATCTGACCTTGTTGCAAAGGCTCAATATTGCAATTGATGTAGCTTCTGCCATGGATTACCTGCACAATGACTGCGAACAGCCGGCCGTGCACTGCGATTTGAAACTTGTAATTGTATTATTGGATGAAAAAGAAGACGGATCATGTAGGGAATTTTGGATTGTTAAGGTTCCTTCTTTAACATCCATCAAACAAGAAGGTAGCACAATATGTGTCAAGGGCTTAATTGGTTACATTGCTCCAGGTCAGTAAACTACTCTTTTAAGTCTTGCCTTACAAACTTTTCTTGATCAACGAAGGCCATCCATGTTAATATAATTTGCATTATGATTATAATTATAATAATTGTTAAGTCTAATGTTGTGGCAAAGCTTCAACCAGTGGAGATGTCTAAAGTTTTGGGATCCTTCTGCTAGGGATTTCCATAGCAAAGAAGCCAACTGATGCAATGCTTAAAGAAGGATTGAGCCCAAATAAATTGGCATCAGGGTTGGATAGCAGTCAAGTTTTGGAGACAGCTGATCCGAGGGTCTGCAAGGATTATGGAAAAATATTATTCTACTGAGAGCTGCAAAAGCACCAAGAATGAGGGTTATTGGCCAAGCCAATATGAAGAGTTTTATCAGCTATTATAACAGTTGGATTGCGTTGTGCAGCACCATCAGCGAAAGATCGTTTAGCAATGACAGAAACATTGACAAAGTTGCATGAGATTAAGAAATATTTACTAAATCAAGCTTGTAAGCTGAGAGGTTTTTATGTGTTTTTGCTCAAAGGGGGGTGCTTTTTTGTGGGGCGGGCGGGGGAGGGGGGATTAGTTCCAAAGCTGTCAAGCTTGATTAAATTATTAGAATTATTATAGTAAGATATACGAAGCTCCAATTTACCTAAGTATTAGAAATATGAAATTTCCAGTTTTTCATCATGAAATGTTGGATCAACAATTTAAGCCCTTTCCTTAAATTTCAATCAATAAAAAATTGAGTTTCTAAAAAATTGTACTCAATAATTGAAAAAAATATATTAATAGTTGTACTTGAGTATTTGATTTAATAATTAGTATATCACTTTTTACTTAAAAAGCAAATTTGAATTACTCACATGTTAATCCAACTTTTAATTTTTTTTAAGTATTTATATTTATACATATATTTAAATATTAATATAAAAATATAATTTTTAAATATTTTTTAAAAATATAAAAATTTTAAAAAATTAAATATATTAATATTGAGTTTATCTATGACGCTCACACTTTTGCGTTGGACTTTCAATTGTATGATTAGGTTCAATCTTTGAGAACCTCGAATCCAAATAAAAAAAAAAATGCTTTCAATTTAGTGCACATCTATATTATTTTGCAGGAAAAATGGGCCAGCCCTGTAAATTGTGGCTTGGAGTTTAAAGAAGCGGGCTTGGATGAGATGGTTAGGCCACTTGAGATGAGGCTCAACACCGCGACGTTTTTCACTTGGTTGAAAGTCGGCGCAGACCCAGGTTCATGCATGGCCTGTGTAAGCAGGAGCTGGGTAGATCAGGTGTTGTTGTTTCTTTTTCTAAGTCAAAAATTTTGAGCAATAAAGGTCCAACTTAATAATCTGATTAAATAAGAGGAAAGCTTGCCAAATTTGAAAGCCAAACAACTTTAATTGTAGATCAAACTTGAAGATGCTTTACTTCTTTCATAGACTACCCATGAATTAATTGCTCAAGATCCCATGAAAAGCTAGCCCCAGATAGACAACTCGCTAAGTATTTCTATTTCTGTAGGAGAACTAAAGCTAAGGAAATAAAAAAATAAGAAAGATATTGGTTGGGCTTTAATGCTCTCCTTGCCTCTTTACAGATTACTATGTCATAGCATAGGCATAGCCACCCAGGCTACCTTATCTTGCCATATCCGAAGGCTTTCTTTTTTAATTAGGTCCTTAAATTTAATTGATCAATTATCGTTAAAAGATATTATTAAGCAGGTTAGATATCAATTTTTAATTTTAATAATATTTTTATTATTTTTTAATTAATTTATGCATGTTTCATCAATTGAATAAGTTTAAATTTTTTTTAAATATTAAAAAAAATCTGTAACCTTTTTTATTAAAAAAATTTCCATTCACAAATAGACGAATAAGTCATCAACCTTAAATCCTAGTAAACAGTGTATTGATTTATTTATTGGCTGATTTTGTAAGGTGATGCAGGCTCTCCTTTTCTTTTCTTTTCTTTTCTTTTCTTTTCCGAGTTGGACAGATAAAGATGAATAATGAAAAGTGAGTTGCCTTTTAGATAGAGTGGGTGTTTTTTGCAATCAAAACAAACAGAATACATGCATGCTCCCACTTTTCCCTGTTTGCATTATAGAAAGCAGCAGTCCCACCCACATACAAAAGCATTGTGGACACAAAAGACAAGTTCTAAACATATCAAATATTGCTCTAATTGAAAAAAAAATAAAAATAAAAATAAAAGGCTACTTTCCATTGTCAAATCTGTAATATATTGTTGACCCTCTTGTAGTTCATTTCCCCTGTTTGCTATTAACATCCAACAGTAAATAAAAATAATAATGTTCTTTTATATTATTATTATTATTATTATTATTATTACAGATACACTCTGAAATTATGAGGCTGGCATGGCAAGCAGTCTGTCTTTGGGTCTTGCCATTCTCTAAATAGATAGATTTTCCTCTTCTCACTTTTCACTCTTTTGATGAATATAAAATATTTAAGCACGAGTTAAAGTGATATTTGTATTTGAAAAAATTAATTAATGTAACTTTTTCTATTTTTAATAAGAATAATATGCTAAATGAAAAATAATATTCAAAATTAAGTTTTAACTAATTTTAATTAAATCTCATAAGCATATGTTAACCGGAATCTTTAAATAGCAAAATTATTTGATATAAAAGTTGGTTTATCATGAATTTGCTGGATATAATGAGGGCAGATTGCTTGTGACTGAAGTGTTTTCACAAGCAATTTCGTGCCACTTGAAGCCAGCAATTTGATGGTATGGGTGGGCGTGGAAGGAAGCTGCTTTTCCAGTTATAATCAGCTAGTCTTTTTTCTCCATGATTGCCACCCTAGCATGCTTTATTTATTTATTTATTTATAATATTGTGAATGGGGTAGGCGTAGAACTCTAATATCACACTCAATTCATCACTCTGATTTTATTCAATAATCTTAAATATAATAAAAAATAATTAAAATTTAATAT
>JBBYHK010001463.1:0-12540 GCA_038382065.1 Adansonia grandidieri | reverse complement strand
TTGTTTGATTTCTCGCAAAACCTTTTCATAACCCTACATTCCATGTGAATCATGTTTATCATTTAATTGATAATGCTTGATAAATGAACAAAACTAATAACAAGATTTCATAGCATTGCCTGGAAAAATTGAATTTTGCAAAAAATTTTGTTAGGTCTAAAGACCAAACAAATAAACTTTAGGGCCATGGTTGGTCCTACTTTCTTTGATCTTGTATCCTGAGAAGGGTTCAAACTCTACCTCCAGAAAAGCCTATCATGTAGAAAAGAGACTAAAATCCTACTTCGATTGGCATCTAAACAACCAGGGTTTAACACATTTGAATAGTCAAAAAGGCTTTTTAGAGTTAGAATTGGCAAAGAAGCACCACTCATACTTGCCAACGGACTCTTTATAGCTAGAGCTTTCCAACATGAATCATCTAATTTCACAATCCTCTTATTACCATCATAGGTCATTGAAATAGAAGCCACCTTATCAAATATGAGAAAGATCCAAAATTGACAGATTATGCCTTTGGGAACACCACTTTCGCATCATTTAAACAACCATACCCATTTTCATGCATTCTACAAGATTTAACATCTTTTAGGCACCAATCCTCATACAAAAGGTAAATCAGTAAAGAGTGCAAGGTGCAGCTTTTTGTTTCCAAAAACCTCAAAAAATCTTAGGTAAGTACCTTCAACATCACAAGCTCATTAAAAATCATCCAAGAAAAGGTATCTAATCTCAACACTTTTTCTTTCTTTATCCTCAAAGAGCATGACCTTTTCTTTCTTTATCCTCAAAAAGCAGGACGTCTTCTTTTTCTTGTCCTCAAAGAGTAGGACATTTTTTTGTCCTCAAAGAGCAGGACTTTCTTTTTCTTGTCCTCAAAGAGCATGACATTTTCTTTTTTCATCCTCAAAGAGCAAGACATTTCCCTTTCTTATCCTCTAAGAAAAGGATATTTACTTTTTTATCCTCAAAGAGCAGGATATTTACTTTTTGTCCTTAAAGAGCAGGATGTTTTCTTTTCTTTTATGTCTTTAATGAGGAAGATGTTTCCTTCCTTTCTCCTCAAAGAGTAAAACCTTTTCTTTTCTTTGTCCTCAAAAAGCAGGACATTTCCTTTTTCTTTTCTTATCCTCAAAGAGCAGGACCTTTTCTTTCTTCATATTCAAAGAGTCAAAAAGCAGGACCTTTTCTTTCTTCGTCCTCAAAGAGCAGGATGTTTCTTTTTTTTGTCCTCAAAGAGCAAGACTTTTTCTTTTTTGTCCTCAAAGAGCAGGATGTTTCCTTTTCTTGTCCTCAAAGAGTAAGACCTTTTTTTTCTTTGTCCTCAAAGAGTAGGACGTTTTTTTTTTCTTTCTTTGTCCACAAAGAACAGGATGTTTCCTTTCTTTGTCCTCAAAAAGTAAGATGTTTTCTTTTCATGTCCTTAAAGAGCAGGACTTTTTCTTTCTTTATCCTCAAAGAGTAGGATGTTTCCTTTCTTTGTCCTTAAAGAGTAGTATGTTTCCTTTCTTTATCCTCAAAGAGCATGACCTTTTCTTTTATTCTAGACCTTAAAGAGCAGGACGCCTTTTCTTTTAAGCCCACACAAACTGGTGGCACCCCTTTCATTTTAGTCCTCACAGAGTAGGATCATTTTCTTTTTGTTCAAAGCCCACACAAGTTGGTGGCAACCACATACCTCACTCCTTAAAGAGAAGGACACTTCCCTATCTCAAAGCCCACACAAGTTGGTGGCAATTACCTACCTCAATCCTCAAAGAGCAGGATGCTTATCAAAGCCTAAACAAGCTGATGGCACCACACTACTTACCTTCATCCTCAAAAAGTAGTGTATTTTCTTACCTTTAAGCCCAAATAAGTGGGTGGCACCCTTTTTATTTTAGTTCTTAAAGAGCAAGATGCCTTTTCTAGTACCTTTAAGCTCACAAGCTGGTGCCACTTCTTTTCTTTTGGTCCTCAAAGAGTAGGACACAATTTTTTTCCTACCCAAAAAATAGCCTAATATATTGCCTGAACAAAATGGTGTCTATTTGTCTTTGCCCTATTCCTAATATTTAGCAATGATCAAAGAGGGGCAGCTGTAGACACCTTATTTTGTTCGGACTAGTTTTTGGTATCCTAAGAGTTAGGTAAAAGATGAAAAAATAATAAAAAAATAAAAATAAAACTATGGGTCACTCAGTGATAAAGTTTTTTTGTGGAATAAATGCTTATGGACCACTTTAAAAAAATTCAAAAACGAGGCATCAAAGGTTATTTAAGGGCATCATAAGAGTCATTTAGGTGAGTACATTAGCCAATTTTCATCTCTTTATAATACAACTCGAGGAACCTAATGTATGTACAGGTCATATGGGTGCTTAAACATGTCACGAGGCTTTCACATTACCAAAATTTTGAAATTCCATGTGTAGTATTGATACATGAGGGTTTGGTATTGATACTTAAGGTGTGGTATCGATACCTAGCATGATTGTATCGATACAAGTCTTGGCAGTAGCTAAAGTTATGATTTTTGATGAAATGTATCGATACGCAAGCATGAGTATCGATACAAGTCCATGGAGTGCGATACGGGGCTCAAAGTCTTGAGACTAGAAATAATTTATGCTCTTAGTATCGATACAAGTATCCCTGTATCAATACTCATGCATAAAATTTGCCTTGAGTATTGATACAAAGTGAAATGTATCGATACATACAAGCTATTTTGGTTATTTCGAGGTAACTTTCAGCTTTCACATTACCTATTCAAAATCCAGTTTAAACACATGTTTTGCATCAAAAATCATCAAAAAGCATAACATGTTTCATCTTTGGACTCATAATTAGATTTAAACAAGTTTCAAAGCCCAATTTGTAAAAGACAAATGTCACTTCCATGAAGATAATAGCCTGTTGAGGGATAGGTCAGGCTTTTTAGATTTCAAGCGGCCATAGTCTTTCAACACACCACCCTGCATGGCAAAACTAATAGCAATGGGTGGCAGACTGAGCATGCTAGGATGTCTCCTTGTGCATAGAAGAAAACCTAACAATGCCATTAGTTTGCCTCCTAAAGCCATTGGCTTAGCATAAAGATAAGAGGGACATAGCTAACTCAGCAAGAGGATTTCTTTTGAAAAACAGAAAGCCTCCCACCAAAAACCCCAGAGCCATTCCTAAAAATTCTCTAACCATTCTCAGCCCCAAAAACACTGTTTCATTGGCCTTCATACTCTCTTCCCATATCTACCCTAAACCACTATTAGAAAACCTTTAAGAACCTAACTTTTCACATATTTTGATCCTTAAAAAGCCTCACCATTAACCATACTACTAGAAAGCTACCTTTTTCTTGCTAAAAAAAAGCAATGAAAACGAAGAAATTAACTTTATAGCCATTGCTTCGAGAAAAAGGGGAAGTTCAAGTTTTTGCTATATCTTCTCTATCGTGATCTTTATATTTTTTGTTTTGTGATTAACATCATCTCAGTAAACCCTTTTCTTATGCTTTTATGGCCACCCTAGGACTCCTATACATTTTTGTGGCTTTAATTATGGCAGTTTAGGATCTTGATGTTTTTTTTAGTGCCTACATGTTGTTTGGTCAACTAAGCGTGTTCCTTTACATTTTCATCAACATAACAGCCTTTGTCCATGTGACCTTGCCATGTTCCTTCCATATTCACATCTGTATCTCATGCTTAAAGCATGTATCTTCACATGTCATAAGTATGTCCATACATTTCCTAGCAGCTTAATAGGTTCCATGAAATATAAATGCCTTTTTTAGCATGTTCATCCTACAAATGTTCATGCATCTATATATCATCTTCATGCATTCTTTTTATCTTTTCCATGAAAAATGTCATCTTTGCTTATGCATATATATTCTTAATGTTCTATATTATGTTTTTGGCATTTTTCTTGTATTGGGATGCTTGTTTGAATGCTAGAAAACCTAATTTTAAAAAAAAATATCCCCAAGTTAGGCATATGTTATCTCCCACACATGGAGAATAACATTGGCTTAAGATTTTTATAAAGTTGGTTTTCCAACCTTGGGGGTAAAGCAAGTATTCAGTTCTGGATTCATGGAAGAATGAGTATAAGAACATTGGTTTTCAAAAAAATTCATGAAGTCTTTTAGTTGAAAAATGTGAATCATTGGTCCTTAGCCAAGCACCCTTTTGGTGGCATGGTCAACGGGTTATTCCATTGTCCCAAACTACTCTGGGACTATGGAATGAACTCGTGATGCCTACGTCAACCCCTTATTTCAGTTACAGAAGTTCAAACGTCCATGGCCTGAGCTCAACCCAATGAATAACCAAAAATACCAAGCACCTCCCCTGTTTTGTTTTGGCAGTACAGTGGTCTAGTTTTGAAAATTATTTAAAAAATGATTTATATAGAATATATTGGTATTTTTCCCTTGAAGGGTTTCAAATTAACTTTCCAACGATATCTTATTTACCTTCGATTATTTCAGATGAAATAGTTATGATTTTTTTGAATCTACGCTATCTAAAACCCTAAAATCCAGCAAGTAGTTTACTATTCAGGCTATATTGGCCTAGCAAACAACATTTTTGAATCCGTTGAATATTTCTCCCATAGAGTTCCTGAAATTCCGTTTTTAGAAAGGTATTATTCATATTTTAACCATTCCAGATGAATCCAAAATGATTTGCAAAGTCCATCTTACCTTTACCCTGTACATGCTACCAATGTTGAGTCAAGTTGAAATTCAAAAATTAATTCCACTTAGAAAATGATTTCCTAGTATTTTTGGAATATTTTTACATTAATCCTCATCGAGTTATCTTTCCAATGGTACCTCGTTTACCTTCGGGACCCTCGGATAAGCTCAAAATAAATTCAGAAAGAAAAATGACGCAATGATGTCCTTTATTTCTAACCCAATTTCCAAAATGCTTTTATTGAGGTGTTTGAATGCCTCATGATCTACTCAGCTTTCCCATAACCTAGGCCCTTTAGACTCAAACCAGGGCTTAAAAGAGGAACATTTTAGCCAAACCTTTGGCTCTTGATTTTCGAAGATCCCTATATCCAAAAAATGACCTATTCCTCTTAAACGTCAAAAATTTTCATTTTCGAGGATACTCAAACCCTATTACTCTGAGGGGATACTCTAACCTCGCTTTTACCTCAAAATGGCATTGAATTTTCATTTTCATGGATAGTCCAACCCCATTACTCCGAGGGGATACTCCAACCCCACTTTTATCTTAAAATGACAATCGAATTTCCATTTTCGGGGATACTCCAACCCCACTACTCTGAGGGGATACTCTAATCCCGCTTTTACCTCAAATCTAATACCAAACTTCCATTTTCGAGGATACTCTAACCCCACTCTTCTAAGAGGATACTCCAACCCTACTCTTTATATTCCTTCTAAAATCCAAGCTTTTCTCTTTCTTGAGTCATTAAAACCTTTTTCTCCTCAAATTTCCATCGAATCTAACTAAGTTTCGACATTGTCATCTCGGTTATTCATCAATAATCGAAGATAACTATGAGATACATCTCGATTATCCCTCTTGTTCATGTATTTTGTGTGTTTATTTTTATGGATTTATTTATTATTTTTTTCCTATCTTACTAATATGTTTCCTCTTGTAGGGACCTTGAGCATTCATGCTTTAAAAATCATTTTCTAAATCATAAAACAATATCTTATTTCGGTATCTCTCAAATGCCAGACATGAAATATTTGATTTTTTAAACCCATTCGGAGATCATTTTCACTAAAAACCCTTATGTTTCTTACCTCTTCGAGGCGCATACGTGATAAAATGTTCATTAAAACCTGAACTCGTATCTTTACAAAATTTCATGCATTAGAGGGAATTATATTTAAATAATGATAAAAATGGAACCAAAAAAATCAGGATTTAAGTAAGATATCGGGCATGTAGGGGTGCTAATCCTTCCCTGCACATAACCAACTCCTGAACCTAAACCAACGAAACTCTGGTATTATTTTCAATAGGCATCCGATCATGCCTTACTTAAAATGATAGGTGGTGACTCCAAGTTTATGGCCACTTCATGGTGGACATCCAAGACTAGTCAGATGAGCGATTCATTTGATGGTCTTTTACTTTTTCATGTCGAACATCAAAATATTTTTTAAGTTGAGCGCATTTTAGCCTCTTGGATCGTCCAAAGTTTGTAAAGGCTGGCACGTGGAACGTTGACATAGGAATCTTTGAAAGGTCATGGTATCAAAGAGAAGTCACTAAAATGATGACAATGTTGAAAAATCAAAGAAAATGCAAAATCAAGTAGGGACAATATACCAAAAGTTTCAAGCTTCAGCCTTTTGCTGAGCAATAACTTTGAACTCACCTTTTTAGGGTTAAACAGTAATAGAGTGATGAAAAGAAAGGCTTTTTAGTTAAATATGGATATAAAGAAGTTTTGAGAGAGAATATGAGTAAAATAGAGGTTTTGGAAGAACTTTTGGTGATGGCTTTGAGGGGTTCTAAAAATGAAGAAGAGTTTCTTGGTTTTTAGTGGCTGGGAAATATTGAGGGAATTTCTATGAGTGTTTTTCTTGTTAAGAATTTTTTTTAGGGTTCCCCCATCAATTAAGTCTAAGGTTGGCTTATATAGCTACTAACTATAAAGAAAAAAGATGCAAAAAATGAGGGCATTTTAGGGTTTTCATGCATATACCTCATGCAAAGATCAATTATTGTGCTCAACTGCCATGAAAACCCATTAGTTTGCTCAGCAAAACAGTAGATCAAGGCTACTTTATGCAGCTGAGCATTGAGAAAATTTAGCCTTACCCCTTGACAAATAGCATAATGTCATGAAATATCCCTTGTTGTTGGCTATTTTTGCCTCAAAATTTTGTTTAAATCAAGTTACAAGCCTAAAGACAAAACCTGGCATGAATTTTGATGATTTTTGGTGGAAGAAACATGTTTGAATTAAATTTTGCATCAATGGTGCAATGGCCAAAAAATAGCTTGAACTAAGCAAAATTACCATTGTGTATCGATACAAAATATTGTGTACAAAATTTTCCCCATGAATATTGATACAATGAAATATGTATTAATACCAAGAGCAAAAGATGCTTCCAGTCTCAGCATGCATTGATACTCCATGAATTTGTATCGATATTCAAGCTTGTGTATCAATATTCTACAAAAAATTTATAGCTACTACTAAGGTCTATATCGATACAATTGTGATGTGTATAGATACGCCTTATTAGGTTCCGAGATCAAACCCCTATGTCTTAATACTAAGCATAAAAATTTAAATTTTTAGTGATGCAAAAGCCTCGTATCAATACTTATGTGCCGATATAACTTGCATGTACTTGTGGCTTCCTGAGTTACCTCACTTTAACTTGTGTACTCATTTGAATGATTCGATGACACCCCAAATATTGACCTTTGATGCCTCATCTTTAAATTTTTTTAATACAACCCATAAGCATTTTAGACCACTCAACAAGAATTTCACTTAGCGTTATGTTGCCTAATATTGCCTAGTGACATGGCACCCAGTAGTCGTCCCTACTTTATTTTTTATTTTCTGATTCTATCACCTTTCAATTCAGTCTTGGGGTGCTAAAATTTGGCCCAGACAAAATGAGATGTCTACAACTGTCCTTCTTTGGTCATTGTTGCGTATTAGGAATAAGGCAAAGACAAATAAACACCATTTTATTCGAGTAGGATGATGGTTTCGTGTGCCTACAAAAAAATAAAGAGCCATTTAGTATTATGTTAAGATAGGCTGTACATATCTACAAAAAAAAAATTTTTGATTAGTTTTGTACGGTTTGACCTTCCTACTAGGTTATTTTATAGGTTTAACACCCAAACAGGTGCCACTAGTTTGTGTAGGCTTTGACTCAATAAGTATCCAGCTCTTTATGAACTAAGTTAGGTAATTTCCTGGGGTTGACCCTGTAAGGTACCACCAGCTTGTGTGAGCTTTGATTCGATAAATGTCCAACTCTTTATGGACTGAGATAGGTAAGTTTTTGGACTTAACCCTAAATAGATGCCACTAGCTTCTGTGAGACTTGAGGTAGGTAAGCTTCTGGACTTGACCCTAGACAGATGCCATTAGCTTATGTGGGATTTGAGGTAAGTAAGCGTCCCACTCTTGTAGGACTGAGGTAGTTAGTTTCTTGGGTTTGACTCTAGACTGGTGCCACCAACTTATATAGGCATTGACTCGATAAGTATCCAGCTCTTTGTAGACTGAGGTAGGTAGTTTCCTGGGTTTAACTATAGACAGGTGCCACTAGCTTATATGGGCTTTGACTCGATAGGCATCTAGCTCCTTGTGGACTGAGGTAGGTAAATTTCTAGTTTAAACCTAGACAGGTGCCACTAGCTTGTGTGGGTTTTAAGGGTTAAAAGTTTTTACCTAGTGCCTTTCAAGGCTTTTTAATAATAGAAAGTTGTACCTATGGTTCTTTACTGATTTACATGCAAGAACTGCTACTTGAAGGATGTTAAATGTTGAATAATGCATGGGGATACAAGTGCATATCTAAATAATGCAAAAGTTATGATTTTGAAAGCCCAATCTGGTGATCGATTTTGGCCTTTTTTGGTTGTTTACTCTCTTACAGGTTTTATAGGGTAATCTCTTACCTTGGGATTCACTAACCTTATTTCAATGATTTTAAATATGGCAGTTACTTCTAGAAGTGAAGGAACAATCTAAGCTTAGATGGCCCATGTTTAAGGACTTCTATTGTGTTGAGTTTTGTGAGTATAGGGGGTTTCTTTTGTCTTTTATGATTCAAAGGGTGTCTTTGGTGATCTGGGTGGACTGTTCTGAATTCTCATTGAGGGTGGTAGGCTAGAAAAGAACTTTGGCCCTTCGTCTTTAGGCCAAGGTTTACTAGGATGAGGTTTTGAGCACATTTTAAAGATATGGGGTCCAACAGCAAGATCGATTATGGCCCCAAGAATTCATTCTTAATCTTTAGACATGAAACAAATTTTTTTTGCAAAGTTTTATCTTTCTAAATAATGCTAGAAAATCCTATTTTCAGTTTTGTTCATATATCAAGCATTATCAATTAAATTGACAAACATGATGTAACATAGAATGTAGGTTATGAAAAGACTTTGCCATAAATCAAGTAATTGTATTTCATTCAAAGAAAAAAGGTATAAGTTATGATAAACTATGGGATCATAAAGGGTTTTAAGATATAAAAAAGTTAAAAGCAATTTTCTTGGCTAGTTAGACCCTGATGCTAATAACATAAGTCATCCACTGAGTGTCTTTGGAAAGCTTTCTTGAGCAATTAACTTTTTTAGAGTTGATCAACTCACAAGAAGATTTTTCAGATTGCCCCATGGTAGGACATAGGCTTTAAGGCTATTTCTCAAGTGTAAGTAATGATCAGACTCAGTGGAGTAGGCTTAGGTAGAATAGGTGAATTGGATTATGATTTGGTGGTTGATCGAGATTGTAGGTTGTAGGTTAAAATAGTTTTGGTCTAGGCTAGTAATGACTTGGGCTTAATTTGGTTCTGGTAAGGGAAGGTGTAGTCATTTAAGCCATCCTTTCAGGTTTTCAACTTAAGCCGGTCTATTTTTCCAAATGCCCTTTTGGGTTTTCATCCATTTTTTTTATCCAAAAATCCTTTTAGGCATAATATTTCATAACAGAATCAGAGTTCATAGGATTGGGTAGTTTTCTGCCGTCCATTTCAGTTAAGATTAGGGCTTTTTTGAAAAATATGCGTTTCACCATGTATGGTGTTTCTTAATTTGGAGTCCATTATCATCGAGCATTTTTATGGATCAGGCGATTTGTTTGAGTACTAAGTCACTTTCTCGGAACTGATAAGGATGGACCTTTTTGTCATGGCTCTTATCATGTGCTTTTGATACATCTGCCCATGACAGATGGCTTTCAATCTTTTTACTTTGATGAGATTAAGCTATTTATATCAATTTTTAACCCATCTAACCTCTTCAATTTATGACTCCATTAAGACTCTGGGTGAAAGGATTTTAACCTTAATAAGTAGGATAGCTTCCATGCCATAGACCGAGGAGAACAAGGTAGCACCAATGGGAGTTCATACTGCCATGCGATGGGCATGTAAAGCAAAAGGCAACTTTTCATACGAATCTTTATACACCTCAGCCATCTTTTTGACTATATTCTTAATATTCTTATTGGCTGATTCAATTGCCTCATTCATTTTCGGATGAAATAGGATAGAGTTTTAATATTGAATCTTGAACTGAGAGCAAACTGCTTGCATTATTTTGTTTTTCAGGTTACATGTATTATCAGTAATGATCTACTTGGGATGACCATATCTATAAATTATGTCCCGTTTCACAAATTTGCATACAATAGATTTGGTGACATTGGCATAAGAAGCTGTCTCTACCCACTTGGTGAAATAGTCGATAGCAACCAAAATGAAACGGTGCCCATTAAAAGCCTTAGGGGTAATCAGTCTTATAATTTCCATGCTCTATATAATGAAAGGCCACAGCGCTGTCATAACATGCAGAGGTGTCAGTGGGATATGGATGTTGTCTACGTAGATTTGGCATTTGTGGCATTTTCGAGCGTAATCAATGCAATCCTTCTCAAAGGTCAACCAATAATTGCCTGATCGCATGACTTGTTTTGCCATTCGATATCCATTAGCATGCATGCTGTAAATAGATTTTTTCAAGAATTCTTTTGGCTTTGGAGGCATCTTATATCGAAGTAGTACTTAAACCCAACCTTTCTTGTACAAAATTTCATCATCCAAAAAAAACCTCACAGCTATCCTTCAGATGATTCTCTTGTCAGTTTTAGTAGCATCTTTTGGGTATTATTGATCCTTGATGTATTGAAAGATGTCATGATACCATGGCAGGCTGTCATTCTCTTCCTTAACATTTTAACAAATATGCCAAGGTTGTATAGATACTCATTTGAATGGGAGCAACACTCGATTCTTAATTGGCTGTGAACATGGATGACAAGGTGGCCAAGGCATCAGCAATTTAGTTCTTTTCTCAAGGTAGATGTTGAAAACTAATATCATCAAATTCTTTTCTGAGTTTTAAGATCATATTTCAATAGTGGATCAGTTTAACATCATGTGTTTGCCATTCTCCTTCTACTTGGTAGATAACAAGGGTTGAATTTCCTAATACTTATAGTGTTTGGATGCCCCTTTCAATGGCTATTTGTAGTCCCATGATGTAGGCCTCTTGTTCAACTATATTTTTGGTGCAATTGAAGTTTAATCTTGCAGTGAAAGGGTAGTATTTCATCAGCCGAGATAAGAATTGCTCCAATTCCATGCCCCAATGCATTTGAAGCTCTATTAAAGTACATTTTTCAAGGTGAACTACACTCGATAGTGTTCTTTGCGTCAAATATACACATCAAGTCTTCATCAAGAAATTCAAATTCTAAAGGCTAATAATCATCCGTTGCTTAGCTTGCCAGGAAGTCTACTATTATGCTACCTCTGATGGCTTTCTAGTTAACATACATAATATCATACTCGAAAAGCAAGACTTGCCACCAGGCTAATCTACCTGACAAGGGGGGAGCTTCACACATACACTTGATGAGATCAAGTTTAGTGATTAACCATGCAGTGTGGTACAACATATATTGTCTTAACCTCTGGGCTGTCTAAGCTAGAGTACCATATAACTTCTCTACAATTGAATAATTATTTTCATATTCTGTGAACTTTTTGCTTAGGTAGTAGATAACCCGTTCATTCTTATCGAACTCATCATGTTGACCTAATACACATCCCGTTAACTTATTGAAAACTAATAAGTACAAGATTAGAGGTCTATTGGGCACTGGTGGCTCAAATACCAAAGGGTTCGAAAGGTAATGTTTGACTTTATCAAAGGCTTATTGGCATTCTTCATTCTATTCTCTAAGATTTTGTTTTTGAGGCAGCAAAAAAATTGGATCACATTTGTCAGTTAACTAGGATATGAATCGGGCTATATAGTTTGTAGACACCTTATTTTTTTCGGGCTAATTTTTAGCAATCTAGAGCATGGACGTAAGAGGGGACGATGATCTGTCGCCCAGCCAAAAAGTATTTTGAAGATGTCAAGAAGGCCTAGGGATCATATCAAAGGTACATGCAAAGATGTGGCATCAAATGACATAGTCCAAGGTATCCAGGGACAAAAGATATGAGAAATTTCACAATTTTAATTGAATGTATCGATACATGGTTCTCATGTATCGATACAATGTTCCAACGAGCCAAAAATTTGAAATGTCCTCATTTGTATCGATACAACATGTAGATGTATCGATACATAAGCCTCTGTATCGATACAGGACCTCATGTATCGATGCTAGACCATGCCAGGACCAAAACATGCATTCTGTAAAGGAATATATCGATACATATCAACATGTATCGATATAGTGGTTCATAGTATTGATACAATGGTTCATAGTATCGATATAATGTTCATTGTATCGATACACACAAGGTTTTTGGACCAAATGTATCGATACATTATGCAATGT